>VDFB02124846.1:69071-147803 GCA_007258455.2 Sequoia sempervirens | reverse complement strand
TCATTATAAATCCAAAACATTTTGTCCACATTATTTTTTTAATTAAATTTTTACACTAAATATTCAAAATATCAACTACTCAAAATACATATAGAAATTATGTTTTCCTTTGGTGAATTTAAGAGTTATGTAACCCTTCCAACTCACAGGTCAGGCTTAAGTGTCACACACTAGGTTTGACAGGTCAATGCTTTTTTCCCTTTTTCGTTTTCCGTTGGGGTTATTGTGTTTTTCCGGCACTGGCTATGCTATGGTAATCTGACGCCTCATGCATAGTCTTATGGATTATGTCAGAGAAGTACTGTAACTCAAGCAGCGAATTCCAAGTCAGGGTTGTACTGTCCAGAGCTAGCAAACTTACTCTGCAACAAAATCCAAAAGCCACCTGCTCTTATTAATTCCAATGCGCTTAATTTGAATGTCAAACACGCCCAAATTTCTTGTTGTTTCAATGAAATTTAAATTTGAACAGTTTATTTTTGCTTTTCATTTTTCCATTTTTCCTCAACGATCTCCATTCTCTGTTTGGGTTGCGCAGCATGTAGAGTCTTTCTCAAATGGCTTATGAGAAACAATATAATAAATATTCCACAGATAATGTTATGTCATGCGGCCTTGAAATTTTTCTTTTCACAAGGTTTTACTGGCAGTGGGTGTTGTAGAAAGTTTTGATAGCGGGTGCCTTTGCAGTGTTGTTGATGACAAGAGTAATGCCAGAGGGAGCAGATGCACTGGACTGCAAGAAGTTCAACTTACCCTTAAACCTCGCAGAACTGTAGCTCTTTTATTAAATGTAAATAGGTAAAGAGCTAGTTAGTTATCAGCCAATCAATGGTTAGCTTCTAAACATATGTAGATTTCTTACTGCAGCCGTTATTTTTTAATTTTTTTCGAAATAAAATAAGTTAGTTGATTTTTTGAATCAGTCTAGGCTTTCCTTGGCTGCAATCTAGAAATAGTTCTTATGATGTTTTCAATTTGTCTTGGTTTTTCTTCACTATATTTTGAAGCATCATACTCAAGTACATATTTTGTATATCGATCCAACCTCTCATAAGATTTGGAAAATGCCAACCTGTAATTTGCCCTATTAATGTTTCCTGGCACAAATGCTAGAGAGTTTTCCTTCAAACTTCTGCTTTTATTTACTAATTATTCGGATGTAAAAATAGAACCTTCAATATCTTAGGGTTTTTAATACACTTTATGTGGATTATTTGGATTTTAAAGATATGCTTTTAAATATTTTAATGGAAAAAGCTTAACAAAATGTGATTTTCTTTGGACAAAGTAAAAATCAAATTGACTCCGGCATATCTTTGCTTTCACACCATTGTATATTTTGATGCTTTTAATTTATTATAAAATAGTTAAAAAGCTCAATTTCTTTATTATCTAATTTTAAAAGTTTGAAATATTATAATATATATTTAAAAATGTTATATTTAGGTTGTAGAGTAAAAAAAATAGATTAATCAAAGATGTATGTCTAATTCTAATTGAGTTAAAATAGTTTATATTGAAATAAATGTTGGGATTCAAACAATTGACATTAAGAAAATAAAATTAAAAATGGATCAAGATTTTTATGTGGATTTTGACATTATGTCAAGTTTGATCTCTTTTCCCATTTAATACATTATGACAAAAGACTATAAAAATGATTTATTACCAAAGAAAAGATTAGTACGTTGGATGACATAATTGAAAGAATTGTGTTTTCTAAAATATAGTCACACACATGGCCTAGTCTTGGGACTAGGACATCCACTCAATCTAGTTTAACAAGTGTGGTTTATTCTTTTGTTCACCTATAGAAATAGCTTGCATACACTTGTACACAAGTTTGAAAATGGGTTGTGATATTGAAAAGAAACTTTGGATTCCTATAATAAAATAAAAGGAATAACATTAAAGCTTCCTTGATAATAGTCATGCATCATTGATGTACAAAGATTAAAAAATAATAATAAATTATGCAAATATTGATGCACCTATATTTTAAATGTTCTAACTATGATTGTATGCTAAGAATAATTGATTATCCTCAACGAGATGCATTGATGTCCCTCAATACAAATCATAGACACAAATTGGGACTTTGTCATGCAAATTAATCGAATAAAAATCACATTTGTAGAAAGCTTCAATAGTGGGTGAAATTTAAATTGGCATGAGTAGGCCACAACATGACCTAATCCAAGGAACAAGATGGTGGGTATGTTATAGTCTAAGAAGGTAGAAACAATTTAAATATGGATTGGTGTAGATTGAGATGATTTGTAAAGTAGATATAGATGATGGTTCAATATTGTGTGTCAAATGACCCAAGTTGAGTGTTAAGACCGCGCATTTACAAAATTCATGAAAAGTGGAGTAAAAAAATGGGTTAAATTTATAGATATGCACCTTTAGTTATTAAATTTACCTCTTTTCATGCATGTGCAAATACATATATGAGAAGGTGTCCCAAATTAAAAATAATATTAATCAATCATGAAAATGATAGGATTATCTAGATTCTAAGCTATCTAGATTAATTATACTCTTTTAGTCCTTTTTGTGTAATTGACACTCATTAGGGCTATAATACTATTAAAGGAAAAGTATCATACTATTTGAATGAGTTACTATACATAAATGAAGAATATGATGGATAATAATTGCCCCCCTAAAACTATGTAGATTGTAAAGAAGTGCCTACAAATTGAGGAAGAAATTTATATAAATACAAAATGAATTTTTTATGATGTGACTAAAATATGATAATGATAAGGAAAGGAAATTGGCTAGATAATGTGTATTTGGTGTATACTTATCTATATGTGAAATTGGTGTTGTGAAAATTGTATGAAAGAGATCCATAATGTTATCCCTAATGCATTGAAATTGGGAAACAATCAAAGAGCACAAGGCTCCAATATACAAATTTAGTCATTTATCTTCAACTCCCTTTACATTCTTTGAATTATATATAAACAATATTTCTCTTAAAGTACTTCACCTAAGTAATAACTAACACATTTAATAAATTAATACTATTATGTTAATTTATTATTTATTGAATTGAGGAGAAGGATGTTAATTTCAATAGCCATTATTTATTTTTATTTTCCAAATGATTTAACAATTTAAAAGTAGGCTTTTTATTTTGAAAACAAAGAAAAGAAAAGAAGTTGATAAGATTGAAATGAAATATAGAATTATATTTTATTAATATTTCAATTCTAATATTTAGTTATTTAGTTATTAATAAGTTAGTTTTGAACCAATTAAAAACTAGAATTTTATGCTCATCAAATATAATTTATTTTTTAAAAGTGAACATGTTAAATACTTAATTTTAAAACTTGTAAAAATTATTCTTCTTAAACATAATTGGCTAAGAAGTTTGGGTTGTTATGGGAAAATTTGTAGGGAAAGCAAGGTAAACTATTTTCTTAACTTTTTTAAAAAAATCTTTTTTGTTTTTTGCTTAATAAAATCATTTCATTAAATCTTTCTAAAATAAATAAATGTTACTTATTTTTACATTTTTTAAAGAATGATTTTTTAATGTATGTAATTGTTATTTTTTATTAAAGAAAATCTCACAAAAATCAATTAGCTATTTTATAGATATTTGGATTCACACTATTAAAATAATAAAATAAAACTTAAATTAAAGCACATCCATAAATTAATAAAATAAAACTTAAATTAAAGCACATCATAAAGAAATTTGGACAACACAACATGTAGTTCAACCTAGAACTTCATGTATACAATGAAATCCTAACACAACCCTACAAAACATAAAATCAAGAATACACTTTTGTTGAGTTACACATACCTCTATTATGTGAAGAGAAAGGTTGTGAAATTCAACCATTCATTTGAGATAACCTTAAATGTGTAGAAAAATACATCTTATGAACCATGAACTAAACATGTGCAAGTTGAACAACATAATGTGTAGTTAAATGAAAAACTTTATATATAGATTCAAATCCTAACATGCAAAATTAAATATAATAATTTGTACATAAGCATGAAATAACACAAAATCAAGAAGACACATTGGTTGGGGTGCATATATATATATATATATATATATATATATATAACATGAAGAGAAAGGTTGTGAAATCCATCAATAGATTAGATATAACCTCGAATGGCCAATTAAGTCCTTCCATTGCTGCCACCAACCTCAAAATCAATAACATATTTTTTAAATCCATTGAAATAATTTTGAATAAATATTTGAGTCAACTAGGAGAGATATACGTTTGAAACACATATTACAAATATGAACTAAAATTGTACAAGTTAAAAAACATAATGTGTAGTTCCACCTACAACTTCATATATATAATGTGTAGTTCAACCTACAACCTTATAACAACATAAAATTAGGAATACACTTTTGTTAGGGTGAGCATACCTCTATTACCTGAAGAGAAAAGTTGTGAAATCTAACCGTTCCTTTTGATAACATCAAATATGCACAAAAACACATATTATGAACCATGAGATAAACTTGTGGAGGTTGAACAACACAACATGTAGTTCAACTTATAACTTCATATATACAATGAAATCCTATCACAACCCTACAACAATATAAAATGAGGAATATAATTTTGTTGGGGTGAAAATACCTCTGAACATTATCTAAATAGAAAGATTGTGAAATATAACTATTCCTTTTAAATAACCTCTAGTTTGCACAAAACCACATCTTACAAACCATGAACTAAACTTGTGTAGGCTAAACAATACAATGTAGTTTAAGTCAAAACTTTATATACATGGTGAATCCTAACATATGACCAAATAAAATGTAATTATTTATGAACAAGCCTGAGACAAGAGAAAATTAGGAAGATGCATTGCTTGGGATACACATATCTCTATAACATGAAGATAAGGGGTGTGAAATCCATGAATACCTTTGGGATAACCTTGACTAACCAATAATCTCCTTTCATTATTGCCTAACCTGAAATGAAAAACATGTGTGAATATTTTTAAAGCATTATGAATGAATATGTGAGCTAACTAGGAAAGGTATAAGTTTGAAACATGTCTTACAATCCATGAGTTAAAATTTTATAGGCTAAAAAACACAATGTTTCGTTCAACCCACAACTTTAATTTAAATCCCATAATGCTCTATTAATTGGGAAGTGGCCTATTAATTGAGCTAGATTTAATTTAAAACCAAGAACACTTTATTAATTGGTAAGCGGCATGTTAATTGAACTAGATTTATTTTGAGACCTAGAACACTTTGTTAATTGGGAAGAAGTTTGTTAATTGAACAAAAATAATTTTAAAGAAGTGTCATCTTAAAGAATCCTTTGTGATGAGGCCAACCCTATTATAGTTATTGCTATCCCTGTGACTCCTATGCCCAATGGATTTTTAAGGCCACCGGTTATCTATGCTTAGCGGGAAAAAATCCCGGAAAGATCATCAAGAATATTTGTCACTTTGTACCCTCCTAACTAGGTTGAGTGACTAAGGTAATTCGATAGTATTAAAGGAAAGGAAAGAATGTGTATCAGTAATTTTGGAGGTTCCTGGAACCACCACAATATATGGCAGTTTCTCCCTCCCCTCATAAGCCCCAACAAGGAAGTGCAATGAAGAGATAACATGATGGAAGGGAAATGGTTTTAGTTCCTGATGGAGCCATAAGCTCCAAAAAAATAAATCTAAGGCAGCAGGTGGCTAAGTAAATTCAAATACTAAGTAAGGTTAAAGTCAAAATTGATTATTGTTATTTGATTCATTTATTAGTCCTTAAGTTATTTATTATGATCCAAGAAAACCTTATTAGGATTAGGTTATTAAAAGTAAATAATGATACATATAAATAAAAGGTAGTGATTCACTATCTAATCATCATATTACAAGTTCTTTTATTAGGCCACTTTGATAGGAAAATTTTGCTTTACTAGTTTTTATTAGAAAATTGGCTTATGGACTTGCTTGGTGAGGCCCATACTTGTTCTCAATGTGCTTCTATGGATCCAAAGCTTTCTAAACTCAAAGTGAAGGTTTTGGAGCCGAAAAAAAGATGGCGAGCATCTCTAAGTTCAATTCCAAAGTGATGCAACAAACCTCAAGACTTCCCTCATACAGAGCCTTATACCTATTTTTTATGGACCACCACCAAGGAAAAATAACTATCCAACAAGACATAAATATACCGTTGGGGGTACCAATCAAAATAGTCTTACATAATTTGATTCAAAAAAACTTAATCACACTCCTAGACTTCAGACATTATAACGAACCACAAGGCAAACCCACATGGTATAAAGACGAAGATCATTCTGAGTATCACCGAACAAAAGGGTATAATACATCTAATTGTATGAAACTTAAAAACATCATCCAAGACCTCATAAATCAAGGTAAGGTAAATATCGATCAATACCCTAGAAATAATGACTTAGGTATATAGATGGACCCGATGCCCAATTGCAGTAAAGATAATGATGATGGAAAAGAAAAGGATTATAACCAAGTCAATCACACCAATGATAATGTTGTAGGAACATGTGATCATCACATCTCTGTAGTTACTATACAAGGACCTAATCCTAAGTGTAGAGTTACCAAACGAAGAGGGAAGGTTAATATTCATGGAGATCCTTTCCAACCAAGATTTCCATCAAAATAAAATTCTACTGATTATAGTCTATTGGACTAACTTAAGAAAACCCCTGCACATATTTCCATCTTGGAACTCTTGAGAATTTCTCTAGCACATAAAGAAAATATTGGATAAAGCTCGTTCGTCATCATCTGTACCCACTGATATTGATACTAAGCAATTCCAAGTTATGCTCAGACATATTGCATCCACCCATCAACTTGTATTCATAGAAAATGACATCCCATCTCAATCATTCTATAATTGTGCACTAGATCTTGAGGTCTATGTCCATAAAAATAAAGTGAAAAGAGTTTTGATAGATGAAGGTGTGGGATTAAATATTTCTACCCTCTAGTTGATAAAACACTTGGGCTATTCTAAGGATGTGATTGCAAGAGAAAAAGGCATCAAAATATAAGCATATGATGACAATGAATGAGATTTTGAAGGAATAATCAAACTACCCGTACAAGTTGGGCTAGTAATTGTAGAAACAATATGTCAAGTCTTGTATCTTGAATTACCCTATAACATTATTCTTTGTTGCCCATAGATCCATGCCATGCAAACCGTATCATCCACATATCACCAATGCATAAAATTCCCATATAATAATAAAGAAATTGCAATTCATAGTGGTCTTGATCCCTTCTACTACTGCAGGAGTATTAAGGAGAAATACTACAAAGTGATACAAGTACCCGAGAACTCGGTTCCATTATCCTCTTCATATGTTGACCCATCAATATTAGCCTCCACATCAACATCTACATCAACAACACAATAAACTATCATGAAAATCAAGGAGCTAATCAAGGACAATAGTTGTGTTGATGACAACCTAAAGGAATCCTTTGTTGTGGGAAAAATTCCACTTTCTCCTAGAACATATGGTAAACCCCACCATATTAAGAAAGTGACTAAAAAGTCAAAATGGAACCAATGCCCTTTACAAGATGTCAATTCTACTCAAGAGTTGAAAGAAAACAATTAATTGCTTCATTATCTATGGAGAGTTGAAGGATTCATGCAAACATAAAAATATTAGATTGAGTCAATGAGATGTACAAAATATAATTGAGCATACAAAGATCCTACTCAATGTGACTCTTCTTAAAAATGGGCACATGGACTAGGAACTATGAATGAAAAATAATTGAATCGTGGAAATTGTGACTCCATTCAATCTTAACTTAGAAATCTCCTAAGTTGATGAATGTTGGGTTCTTGAATTGAAAAACTTTGACTTTAACATATTTGGAGTTTTCCACAAGTATATGAAAATAAAGTGAGATGTAAGGATATCCTAATTTCAATTTCAATTTGAATTTTCTAGATTTTTATTTTGAAAATGAATTATAAATATAAAGTATTCTCTTCCTCACCTAGAAAGCCAAATAAACAAGGAAACACAAATAATTATTTTTTATTAATGTTGATCACTATCAACCTAAGGTGCTTCTACATCACCCTACATTGTGACTATGCCAAATAAGCATCCAACCTATAACTCACACCATCTATTCAATTGAATTATGTGCTTTTGATATTTATTGTACCTATGAAACTCAAGATCCCATCACTATGTGTATCCATTTGGAAAATTATGGATGACGATATATATCGTGAATGAAAACTCAATTAGAAATAATTAAAATAAATGACCATTGAATAAATTTTAGAAAACCTTTAGAGATACCGATGCTAACTGAAATAAAGCTATAATAAAATTCTTATTTCTTAAGCAATTTAAATTGGTGATAGAGTTTTTGAGGATAATTAAAAGACACAAACACAAAAATAAGAGATAAAAGGAGAATTCTGACCAAACTAGTTAGGTTTATACTTGTTATCATGGAAACATCTAGGTGAGAAACATATCAATTTAATCTAAAATCAATTAAAAGGAATGTCAGTAAACTATTGCATATTTAAAATATTTTACTTGACGCATTTATTAGATGTTACAATACTTCAAAAATATTTGAAGTATTATCACTGTTACAAATGTATTATTTTGTGAGCGTCACATTATTTATTACTAGCATACACACATAATATTTTTTACATGAAACAACACGTTCATCCAAAAGATATAAGCAACAAAAATAAATGTGCCTAAAGGCTAATTAAATCAGTCATATATTATGCATGTCAAAGTAATGATATAATGCTAAAGGTTCTATAAGAATTTCTAAATACTACCATTTTTTAGAATACAACAAAAGCTGGAAAAATAGAGGTGAACTAGGATTGCTAGAGAGTAGAGGTACACATTGATCAAGATTAGATCCATGTGGTAGAGGATAAATGTAGGAACACGAAAGTGACCAAGAGATGTGTATTGGACCCTCCATAATACAAACCACTATTCCAAATCAAAGATCGAACGTTAACATAAATTTATCATATCTAGTCCCAAGACACTTTAATGTCAATGTCTATGACATATTCACACATCATCTTCAAATATAAAACTACATATACTTTTGTTATTTAAGATTAAATTATATATATATCTTTTATATAATTAATCTTGAAAAATTAATTATATTATGCATTGCATTTGTTTTGATTAAGATAAATGCTTTTGACCCCATTTATAAACTATATTTTAAAAAGACTTCATAACCTTTTACATCAATATCAACCAAAAACGTGCCTTTATTAATTTGACACTAATTAAATGAATTAAACTGTATACTCTTTATTAAATTTATAATTTTCCCTTTCAAATATTTCAAATAAAAAAGCATAAAAGCATAAAAATAGAATGCATTTAATCGAATGCTTTTGACCTCAATTATAAACTATATTTTAAAAAGACCCCATAACCTTTTACATCAATATCAACCAAAAATGTGCCTTTATTAATTTGACACTAATTAAATGAATTAAACTGTATAGTGTATACTCTTTATTAAATTTATAATTTTCCCTTTCAAAGATTTCAAATAGAAAAGCATAAAAATAGAATGCATGCAATCGACCGTACGGTAATCCAAAAAACTAAAAGCAAATGAATGGAGGGACCATAATTTCGCCTTCAAAATTTGATAGAAAACACCTAAATTCAAGAGTATGCTGGGCCGGTTTGATAGAAGACTCTGCATGCTGCGCAGCCCAAACGGAGAATGGAGATCGCTGAGCTGCAGAGTAAGTTTGCTAGCTCTGGACAGTACAGCCCTGACTTGGAATTCGCTGCCTGAGTTACAGTACTTCCCTGACATAATCTATGCATGAGGCATCGGATTACCATAGCATAGCCAGTGCCGGGCAAACACAATAACCCCAACGGAAAACGGAAAAGGGCAAACAGTATTGACGGGTCAAGCTTAGTGTGTGACACTTAAGCCCGGCCTGTTGGAATTGTAAATATAATAATAATGTCAGAAGTCGTGGCTTGTGGTATTTAAAATGCTTACAATATACTGTTGAAATCTATTCTAATCAATAACAAATAGTACATGAAAGTAAGTACACGCATTTAAGAACATCCTGTAAACATAATGGCATCTTCTCGCAGGTGTTTGTAACCATTATTTTATATGAACTCCTCCCTTTATAAGACAGCATACCCCAACTGTCATGCCATGCAGGATGAGCGTACGTTGCATTATGTTCTTAGAAATGGCAGATTCAATGTTGAGAGGGCTTTGTTTACAAAGTGGGCATGAGCTTTGAAACATAAGCCATCGATCAATGCAGGAGATATGGTAATAATGCTTGCAACTATGCCCTAACACCCGGACTTCATCCTCATCTTCCATGGAACTCCAGCATATTGGGCACTCATAATCCTCATCGTTATTACCTCTTATACTTCTGTACTTACGCTTTGGAACCTTTTCGATCTCTGATGGGGATAAGCCTGCTTCTCTTCTGAAGCCTTTAGCCTCAATATACATCATAGTGGAAAACAATATAACTTCAGCTAATAAGTCTCTGATCATTTCTCCAGGCTTATCGTCCATTACGTAGGAAGCATCCAAAAACATGGCAATAAATATTGCAAAGAATATCCTCGGCATGAACAAAACCATGTAATACTTTATGAATATCTTCAACATAACCCAAACAGGTAGCCTGTCTCTGCCTCTGCCTTCGCCTTGGCCTCCCACATTTTCCAAACCCAAATCCATGATGCGGTTGCTTCTGCGGCGAGAGAAGCAATCCGACCTTTACTTGTATACAAATATAATGAATTTGAACATGGAGGATCCTTGTAATTATGTTAAATGGCATGCAACTAGTATAACTACATGTATACTGCATTCATTGTATGTAAACTTTTTTTAAGCAGATTTAAAAACGGTTTTAAATCAATTTGATATCTTATTCATTCTAAAATATTTATTTTTTATATTATAATCAATTTTACAATGATTTCATTTTTATTATTTTTAATACTAAAATTTAATATTAATAATTATAATTAATTTAATTATAGTAATTATTATAATAAATTAGTATTTATATAACATTATTATTTATATAAAATATATCTAGAGTTATTTTGAGACACTTATTTTCATCATTTTTTCTCATTGCAATAGTATTTCATCATTCAAGTTATAATTATAAAGATTTTTTTATTTTATAATATATACTTATACATTATTTTTATTTTGAATGTTAAAAAAATAAATTAAAATAATAGTATTTCATCATTCATATTGTAATTATAAAGATTTTTTTATTTTATAATATATATAATTACATTATTTTTATTTTGAATATTAAAGAGATAAATTAAAGTAATAAGATTTCATCATTCATATTATAAGTGTAAAGATTTTTTTATTTTATAATATATATATATATATTATTTTTATTTTGAACGTTAAAAAGATAAATTAAAGTAAAATAAAAATAATTACGTTGAGAGATATATTACGAAAACTAAATACTTAATGTGATTTAATAAATTTCTAAGTTTTTTAGGGTAAACATTAATAGTAACATAAATATATTTTTAATAATTATAACAAATTTCAATGTATTTATTTGTAATTTTTTTGGTTTATTTTTTAATAGTGTATTTATTTATTTTTGTTTATTTTTCAATAGTTTTTAATTTTTTTTCTTTGTTTTTAAAGTTGTTTTATTCACAAATTCATAGAGCTCTATTAAAATAAATTAAAACTAAATACTTAATGTCATGTAATAAATTTTTAAGTTTTTAGAGTGAACATTTAGTACTATTGCAATGAGTTTTGTTTTATATAGTTAATTCATTATTAATAATTTAGTTTTCAACCAATCAAAAACAATATTTAAAAAAAAAAAAAATCAATTTTGTAAAGTCAACATGCAAAATATTTAACTTTACAAATTATAAAAATATTTCTTGTGCATATGATTAGTTAAAAATTTATTGTGTTATTTACAAATTTGTAGGGAAAGCAAGGGAAACTATTTTCTTAACATTTTTTAAAGAATGATTTTTTTTATTTTTTGCCATTAAATCTTTCTAAAATAAATAAATGTTACTTATTTTTTATATTTTTTAAAGAATAATTTATTTTATGTATGTAACTATTATTTTTTATTAAAGTAAATCTCACTAAAATCAATTAACAATTATTGATTTGAATGAAGAAATTTAGTTGCATTTGTGTCTACTATGAATCAAACCTAATAATTAAATATAATATATTTTATTTTTTTGATAGGTAAGAGAGAATTTATTAATAAAAATGAAAAGTTACAAAAGAGGCCAACCGTGGTAGCATGCAAAAAATTGCAACTATAGTCATTCCAACAACATCACTTCTTGTTGGTTTTAGATGCTTCCATCATAAAGGTAATCTACTCCACTACTAAGGATACACAATTTAAGTTGCAATCTTGAGACCAAATATGTGAGATTGCAATTGCATTTGAATAGGATTTAGTTCAGTCTTGAGAATTTTATTTTTCTTGTTCTTCATTTCTTGCCACTCCTCTCCATCCAAATTATGTTATAATTTTACAGTGGGGCCATTAGTTTGAGATACAACCTATGAAGTACTCTCTTTACCCGAAATGGGTGTCCTTTTGCTTCCTAGTGAAGTTTTTGAAGGTGATTTGACTATTAGATCCGAGGCTACTATTTGAGGAATGATTTTTGGTGGATTTAAACTATCTGTGTCTAATTGATGAGATTGCATTTGTACCAAGGTCGCCTCAAAGGAATGCCCCTTATCTTGAGATTCTTTGTCTTTCATAGCCTCATCATTTTGGGAAGAGTTGTGCCTCTTGGAGGAGCATTTGATCATCTAATGCTTAGGGGAGGCCCCTTTCCACCAAGAGGCATCCAAATTTTTCTAAGACTTAAAGTCTAGATATTTTGTTGCTATGTGACCAGTCTTGAAGCATTTTCGACACTTGAAGATTAGAACTTCATAATCTAGAGGTTGCTTCCATCCTTTCCTATTAGCATTCAAAACTATTTTTGTTGGGAGGTCCTTGAAGGTATCTAATTCCACCAAGATACAAGAAAAGGTTGTGTGTATAAAATCTATTGAATAATGGTTTGTAGAAATAAAATTTCTAATGGAATTACCAATTGCTACAAAACAAGCTTCGAACCAATAGTGGAGAGGTAAATTTGGAAGACAACCCACTAAGGCATGATTGGAAATGATTCAATGGATGGATTGGAATGAGGATGCCATGAATTTAGAATCAACATACTTTGGTACCATGTCTAGAAATACTTTAAAATTGTATTTTTGTCTTTCCTGCTATAAAAAACCACAGTGAAAAAACCCCTAGCGCATGGATGGATTTCTACCTTTTTTCATTGAGGGCATCCATGAATTTTCTATCCAATTTTTTAGCTTATGGAGACTTGACCAGAAGTGGCTAAACCATCCAATCAACCCATATTCTATAAAAAAAATCTTCATTTTCTTTTCATTCCTGCATTATTTTGTCATCAAAATTTAGATTGAAATTTTTTTCAACACTTTTGACTAACCTGTTGTCATCCATACCCCAAGATTCCTTGAGTTTATGAGGTGAATCAAAAGAGGATTGAGACACTCCTCTAATTGCAACCTAAAATGATGCCCTAGTAGTGGGACCCTTCCTATAAAGTGCAAACTTTGAAGCAAAGGTGAACTAAGGGATTGAGATTGAGTCTTGAGCTTTCTCCCTAGATGTCATCCTAATAGAGGCATTTTTGTGATCTGACCAGGTCACTACATTGGGAGGGGCAATGAATGGGTAGCCAATCACACCCATCATTTCACTATCCCCACCAAGATCTTTCCTATCCTAAATTTTGAGAGTGTCGCCAACTATGCCCAATGAGTTTTTACCAAATTTGCTTGTAAAACCACTACTAGAGCCTGTGGGTGCAAGTTTTCTTCCATTGGATGAAGTCAGGAACAAGGGCACGGGTTTAGAAACAACATCACCAAGAACCTTAGTCAAATTAGGCACTATTTCACCCCACACATATAGGTCACACCAATCAGCAAAGGACTAGTGTCATGATCAGATCCAGAAGCCAAGCAGGAGGTGAAGGTTCTGCAGATGCGGGAACAAGGCAGTAGCATTTTTTGTTGCTGCAGTGATATAATCGGGCTCAAAACCATCATCATTCCCCAAATAAATCATGGAACAATGAGCACAAAGGAAGAATGACACATAGAGAGAGAGAGAACAAAGAATTTTTTTTGGGTCAACATGGAAGAGACTTGAATGTCTCGACACCTTGCATCATCCCCAAAAGGAAAACACAAGAGAAAAGAAAAGATAAATGGTTACGACAGATAGAAGAATGTAGATACAAATAGAAGAATTTCACAACAAATTCACTTCCAAATTAGGCTCACCAAGATATAAGGACATGCCAAACAAAACTATATGGGAGATCACATTACGCACATGCAATTACAAAGAACATAAAGAGAAGACTAGTCTAGCACATGTGAGTCAATCTATAGTAGGTCATCCACATCCCAATCTTGTTCATCATATGTAGGAGGTGGATAAATAGCCAAATGGACAATGAAAAGTGTTGCACTAGGAGCATTACCAGGTTCAACACGTGGTGTGTCACTCTTGTTAGGAGGATCATCACGGTTGGTATCATCTAAGCTCATGAAAGATAAAAGCAATAGATTTAGCTCATTATGCACTTCCTCATCAATCTTAGCAATTTCATCATCATCATCCAAGTTAATTATAACATGAGACCTAATGACAATTTCCATAGATGTTTCATGTTGTTTTGTTGTGGAGAAGGTGGAGGATCATCATGCTTTTTTTCAATTGGTGTTTGATCTTGGTTTGTTGTTTTATCCTCTTTTTTTAATCTACGAGCAGTAGCACGACATCTATGCCTACACTCTTTACAATTTTTGTTTCTCTTTGTACGATTTTCAAGTTGTGATTGTGTCAAAGTGGGTTTATCAACCATTAGTCTCTTTTCTTCCCACAAGGGAGCAACAGAAGGAACCATGGGAAGTTGTTCAACCATGTTTTCTTGAGATTTATAAACTTGTTTGATCTTAGGAGGGAGAATAAGACTTATTTAGTTATCTATTGGTATTTTATAGGGGATAAGTGAAGGATTTATCATGGGTTGGTCTTGGTTACTTGGAAGAGTTTTGGGTTCAATCATGGTTTCATCAATGATAGGAGGCTCAATCATGCGTTGAGGCATGTTGGTACAGGATAATTCTGCTATTTCATTTACCTTAAAATTTTGATAAGATTTAAAAAATAAGTCTTCATGAGGCTTAATAGGTTCCATAGGTTTGGGCCAAAAGAAATCCAATGAGAAATTCCCACGGGAAGACACTGGATTAAAGCTACTATGGTGCATAATAAAGATCCCATTTCCAAATGGAAACTTTAAACATTTATGCACTACCGATGGGACATCCATGGAGTGTAGCCATGGGTAACCAAGCTTCACATGGAATTGGTATGACAAGGATGATGGAGAATGAGACATTCAATTTTTTCAGTCCAACTTGTAAAGGAAGAGTGATTGAACCTATTGTAGGGCAAGCAAAATCATTATGCGTTTTGATCCATGCTTTTAGTTTTTCATAAGAATATTGATAAATTTCATGCACAAATAAGAATTCATTGGTGATCATATTCTTTATATACACAAGATCAATTAATATGCCATTATTAGGCTTCTCATTGATTCATCTGGTGATGTAAAGAGGACCATCGGGTGCACGTCTAATTATGTCATTTTGTGAGAAAGCAATGTCAAGGGGCATTTTGGTTTGGTCCTTACGAGGTTGAACATCAATGAAGCCGACCATACATTCTATGTCTCCTTCATTTTCATTTATATTGTCATTATTTGTTTCTTCAAGTTTTTCAACATTTATCACATCATTCTTGGCATCATTAGCTGTTTTGGGACATGACTTTGGATTTCTCTAAATTTTTATGAGTTTTTGCTTCATGATGACTAACCAAATTTTGATAATCACAAAGGGTTGTGCATAAGTCTGTAAAGGAGGGAAACTTCAATATCTCAAGTTTAGCTTGAATATTGGTATGCAAATTCGCTATGAACATTCTTTGAGTGTCAGCATCAAGAATCTTAATGTTGATTTGTGAGTAAAGCAATTGGTATCATGCTATGAAATCAATGACCTTTTCATCTTTGTTTTGTTTACATTGCATTGAATTAGCTAAGGTCATATTGGGACCCATGTGCACTTGGAAATGGTTAAGAAAGCCATAAACAAGTTCATTGAATGAACTAATTGAGTTATTTAGTAAGAAAAAAACCACTCCAAGGTAGTGTCTTTCAAGGATCTAGGGAAAATTTTAGCCAAGAGTTTATCCTAAAAAATGAAGTCATCACATAAGATTGTGGATATCGTGACATGGTTGTTAGGGTCTCTTTCTCCATTGTATTTCTCAAATCTATGAATCTCTATGCCTTGTGGCATTTGTGCTCTCAATATTGTATTTGGATAAAGGGTTCCTTTTGACATATTGTGAAGGTTAGTCATTTTGACTTTGGTTCAATGTAGCAATTTGTTGTTGGAGAGATGAAACATTTTGTAGGAGTTGGTTAAGGATGGGATCATTGTTTTTGTTGTGAGATGGATTTGAATAGGGTGGAGGTCTATATGTATTTAGAGGACAAGTGAATTGTAAGTTTTTGAGGGGAGATGTATTAGGAGATATGAGATTTGAATGCACAAAGCTAAAGAGATTCCCAGTGGAAATACCTAAGGTGGTACTTGTTGGAAAATAGTGCATAACATAGATTAACATGTAATATAAATAATGTAAGTGATTATGCAATAATCACTTTAGTTAGTTGTTAGGTGGTTTTAGGTAGTTAATAGGTTGAATGGCTATATAAAACCATTGATTGTAATAAATTGAGTGTAATGTGAATGAATTTTAATTCAAGAGCAATCTCAATTTTTATCTCTCATTTCAATATGGTAACAAATCAGGCCTGATTGACCTCTATGTTTTCCTTCCATTCATTTGTACTTCATCCAAAGCAGTTCGTTCAAGGGCCAAGTAGTGCAGACCACGTGTAATAGCCATTGATGTTTGTCCACCATTCTTGCATTTTTTCAAGAGGAGTAGTGTAGACACATGCAAATCTGTGACATTCATCACTCATTTGCATTTCTTCTTTCTTCTATCGTGGTCACTCCTTCCATTGTTTTTCCTCCATATTGCTCATGTTCATATTCAGAATATATATATATATATATATATATATCTAAAGTTTTATAGAAGAGTGCAACCTACCGACTTGTTTTGGTGATTCAATGATAAACTCTGTGCTAGATATCCAAAGGTGAAAGAGTACTGAGTTCACGACATCCTTCTTTCATTTCACTGAAGATTTTATTTCCACAACAAATATGTTTATGGTTCGTTCCTT
The DNA here is from genome assembly GCA_007258455.2 of Sequoia sempervirens. NCBI lineage: Eukaryota > Viridiplantae > Streptophyta > Pinopsida > Cupressales > Cupressaceae > Sequoia > Sequoia sempervirens. The sequence continues at coordinate 130,269 of VDFB02124846.1, read as the reverse complement.
CACTGTTGGTGTTGTGGGAATATTACTGGTGGAAAATGGTATGAGGATTTCATGGCATAAACTATTTGATAGAGTGTCTAGCATTTCAAAGATACAATGTTGAGGCTGCAGGAAGGTTAAAGACCGGCGAAACATCTAAATTAAACTCCAAGCATATTGTCCCGTTATTTGAGCCCTATGATTACAAGATAAGACGACCACATAGGAGAAGATAAAATGGAGAGAAAGAGTGTGGGACTTAGAATTTCGTTAGGCTATCCCATTCGGAAGCACAACACAACAAAAGAAAACCCTCGAAAAAAAGGAATGATGTAATCTTGTCCAAATCCCATAATTGTATCTTTGTCATCTTGTTATTCTTATGTGTTGGGTGTTACAGATGTGGTGGGGAAAGGAGAAGAGGGCCTATTAGAGAAATTGAAAAGGACTATTGACATTGTCAAAGAAATATTGAAGCCCGCTCCCAATTTACCTATTGTCGGGGGAGACTTGACAGGCTTCTTTTTTTCCAGTGCAATACTCCTGCTAATTTTTTGGTTGGGAGATTATATGGTGTCCAGATAATTTTTCATGAATGGACTCTTTTCACTGGAATGATGCATTTGATGGATGATGTTCAAGTCAATGAGAACTTGGAAAAGTTGAAGGAGAAAGAGGGATTCGACATCCAACTGATACAGATGAATAGACGCCAAAATTTAATAGTCTCTATGTTAGCACTAAAGGGAGTGTTGGAAAATAGTGCATAACATAGATTAATATGTAATATAAATAATGTAAGCGATTATGCAATAATCACTTTAGTTAGTTGTTAGGTGGTTTTGGGCAGTTAGTAGGTTGAACGGCTATATAAAACCATTGATTGTAATAGATTGAGTGTAATGTGAATCACTAAATTTTAATTCGAGAGCAATCTCAATTTTTCTCTCATTTCAATAGTACTAACATTGCTAGTAGGTTGTTTAGTTGTTGTAACAGTTGGATTACTGTATGTAGGAATATAGGTCATAGTTGTGGAAGAAGGAATTGAATTTCCACCTTGAATTTGAGTGTACCTCAAAGTTTTAGCACAAATATATGTTGTAGGAACATGTTTATCAATAATGTGAGCTAGGCTATGCATAATCTTTATTCCTTGTTCATTGTCAAGCATTTTCCTCATATTATCTATGACGGGAATTGAAGTACCAATAATGTATTCAAAACTAATGAAGTTTTGAAATTTCTCTAAATCTTCATCCATTTTTTTTAGTTCTCCTTGAGGGACATTAGAAACTATATACATCCAAAATTGGTCTAAAGAATATTAATTAAATATCGATTATTTAATTAATAAAAATACTTATTTCCTCTACTATATAAATAAATTGCAAAATTTATTAATGTAGTTCATATTTCTCAATTCCTCTTATCTAAACCACTTTCTTCACGATTTAATTAAAATAAACAAGTTAACTAATTTTTTTTATTTGATTAATTCCCTTCTCATTAAATTTGAATTTTGTCACATTTCTCCATATTCTCCTAACCTCCTTCCACTTCATCTTCCAACTCACCATGTGTCACATGAAAATAATTATTCCTAATTTCTAAAATGTATTTTTACTCTCAACAATTTTAACTAACTCAAGGACACCATGTGGCTTCTTCTTTCCATTGATTCTTTTCTACACTTGGCAAGATTGTTCTACTAAAGGGGATAATTTCCTTAATTCTCTATAACCTACTCATTTCTCACCGTTGATCTCTCTAGAATCAATCTTGATTGTCCATTGCTGCCAACTCACCTGATGCCTTGGTGAAATCTATAAATAGAGGCTCATTTACAATTTTTTCATAAGAAGCATTTGCATAACATTACTCTACAGAATTCATCTTAGCATTTGAGAGCTTAATTGCATTTTAAATTCAGCATTTGGAATAGTTTAGTAATTAAAATAGAATCATGGCTCCTTTAGATGTTTCTTAGTTTGTTTAAATTCAGCATTTAGAATCATTTCCATATCATTTACATTACTTTAATTCTTCTTTGCATCATTTCCATATCATTTTGTATACATCAGCTCATTCACCATGTCTTTTAATCATATCATTCAGCTGAATCATTAAATCATGTAGATGTATACTTAGATTTTGCATTTTAGCTTAGAGGCTACTCATTTCTTAGGTGGAATCCCAGTAATTGACTGCATAATTAATATCTGAGAGCACAATTACCAAGACATTTAAGAATAGAGGAAGTTGGAATGTCTTTGAGGAATCTTTTTTATTGAATTGTTTTGTTAAATTTAGATTTCCTTAATGTAATACATTGCATCTATTGTGATTAGTTAATTCACATATTTTCTTACACAACACACAACAACCATTGTGTCAACATTATTCAAATTAATTGTGGGTAGGGTGGTCATGGGAAAAATGGTAGCAAATCTATGGTCCATAGTGAAAGAGTTGGAAAACTCAAGATCCATGGTGAGTGTAGTAGCACGGGATGACATGAGTCTCAAACTATGTCTCACTATAGTATTGGTAATAGAACCCCAAGTTGTGAAGCTAATAAAAGTTTCACCAAGCTTAAGTGCACCCAAAATGGAGAATAGGCACTAGATAAATCCAATCAAACACCCTAGAATATGAAGTCCAATACAAATATGTAAAAATGATAGCAATTTTCAGATTTTAAACTAGATAATTTACTAATTGTACTATGCAAAAACCTGAAAAATGACATCTTTTAATTCCAAATTTATTTTCAAACAATGCACTCAATTTGACTAATTATACTTAATGCAAATAATGATAGATTTTTTTTATTTCTAAAACTAAAACCTAGATTTACTAACATAGCAGAAGAATGCATACAGAGACAAGTTACTACCCAAAATTTTGAAAAAACACCTATACAAAGATAGATTCACCCTAGGTAAAATGGGTCTTAGCACAAGGGTTACAAAAATTTAAATTTGAGTTTAAAACTTGTAGCTAGGGTTTCATGTTTCAAACTATAAACTGTACTTTTAGTGACTGATTTTTCTAGATTTTGATGTTTAAATGCAAGTGAAATGAATGAAAAATGATAACAATATGACACTTTATGAAATGAAATTTTGGCTCAATTTTTGAATACATGAATGATTGAAAACATATTAATATGCAAGTACTATGCAAAATTAATGTAATATGCATGCAAATTTTTGAATTTTTCAAAATTTGAAGGATGCAAAATGCAAACCTAAAACCCTAAATGAGATGCAAACTAATGCAATTTTAACAACCCTAAATGAGATGCAAAGTTAATGCAATGCAATGCAAACTAATGCAAATCCTAGATCTAGGGTTTGAATGGACCCCAAATCAAAAAAATTGATGTATAATGTCTGGTTCACCAAAATGAAATGAAGGAAAATGGGTGCAAATTAATAATGATGAAAAAGGGGTATGATGCACCTATCTTCCTTAGTTCATCAGGAAAAAGAGACCCCTTAGTTCAAGATTGACTTTCAACCCTTAGCTGAGTCAATCTTGGTAGAGATCTTGTTGTTTTCTTTATGACCTAGGACAAGGTAAGTCAATTTAAATGTACTTTTGGGAGATGAATGAAAAATACTAAATGAATGAAATTATGCAATGTAACACATGAAATCACTAAATTAAACCTTAATCTGACAAAATCCTAAAAGAAATTGTAGATCTAAGAAGGGCTTGATTTTATGTACTTATGATAAAAATCCTATGTTGAGAGTCCTCCTATGACTCATTTTCCCAAGGGTGAATGGGTCTTGCTATAGGGGTTGAAAAATTACTTTCATAGTCCTCTATTCCTATGTCTGCACTTCTAATTCCTCTGGATTTCACAGTCAGAAATTCATAAATAAATTATGAAAGTGAGTTTATGTGGCTTGATGAGAACTTTGACAACTTTTACAACTTTGATGACTTTTGCAATTTTATTATTTCAATAGATCTTAAATCCTTTTTCAACCTAAGATATCCAAAACACATAAGAGGGAAAAATTGTTTATTTTTTTTGAATGGGGGTTTTCCTTGGTCAAACTCCGTTTTGGTAATTAAACCTTGAATTGAAACAATGAAACATGAAAGGAATTATGAATGAACACTTGCTATGTTGCAACTCACCAAACCCTTGATTTGAAACCATTGAAGGATTGAAACTTGGCATATCTCTCCAAGTTCTTGATCTTGCATGAAATAGCTTGATTGATGACGTGATCTTGATGCTTGAATCTTGACTTGAATGCTTGAAACCTACATCACAATGTTAGCTCCAAAAAGCATCAATGAGGGAATTCATAGTAGTATGAACTTTTGCATGCTCAATCTGTAAATCATAAACCTTCTTCTTCATATCTCCATTCTTATCCAAGAGCATACTATAATTTTGTCTAGTCTTAACAAGCTCACTTTCAATCTCTTCAAGCTTATCCTTGTACTTTCCTACCACATGAGGCCACTTGAGACAATAGTTAAATACTTTATTTACAGAATCAAAACACTGTCTCAACTCACTCATTTTCTTCTTCAGTTTATAAAGAGGCAATCTAAATTTCATTTTTAAATGAGAAATCATTTCTTCTTCCTTCCTTTCCAAGGGCACAGACTTCATAGATATCTTGACACATTTAATGACTTCTTCTAGGAGAACATTTTGCAGACTTTCCAACTCAATATTGTTATCAATTAAGTACCTTGTCAAAATGTTTCCAATAAAATCTTGTTTATAAGATGGTCCATTCAGCCATATACCGGATGTCCTTTGGATACCATCCACATCCTGGATGATTTGTATTACCTTTGTCTTAAACAAAGCATTTTCCTCATCACTATCTTCATCAATTATTATTTCCGGTTCATCTAGTTTTAGTTGATCTTTTGGAATACATTCTTCAGAAAATTCATCTTCTACATCCACAACCACTTTAATTTTCCCTTTTTCTTCAATCCTTATAGACTTGGGTGTCGGAGGAGTGATACCAGCTGTATCTCTTTCTCTCTTCTACTTTTTCTCTCCTTTTTTGGAAGATGATCCAAATTCAGGTATTTTTTCTAGAAGAGGGACAACACCTTCTCCAAAATTTTCTAATACCTTTCTAAAGAAACTTTCATACACTTGTTCACAATTTTCAAAAGAAATGAAATGATTGAAGATTTTCTTACAAATCGGCATATTCTCTCTCCACACTACATTTTCCTTCAATGGAAAACAGTTTAAAAAGTACATCATAATACATATTTCCAAGGTACCAAACCTGAATTGGTAGCCAATATCCTTCATTACTTGAACATTCTCCAACAATTGTTCCTTCATTAGACTACACAAATCAAAGTCCTCATTCTCAATTATCATTTTGTCGACAATATATGCAGCACCTGCTAAGGTTGATCCTTCTCATTTTCTGAAATATATTTTGTATGAGACTCCATAAGCCACATACCTTGTTAAAGGGTCTTTAATCGTTGAAATTATTAGAGCCCTCTGATATCCCCTTATTCCGGTTAGGGCTTCGACCTCCACATTGTGAATTGACTTCTTCGGCACATCACCAATATTGCATAATCTAGTTAAATTTTTGATCACATCCTTGGTAATTAGATATGGTTTATCCAAATTGAGAATATCACCATCTAATTTGTTCAGGAAAAATTGAATCACTTCTGCATTGACAAAATGAGGGTAGTTGTTCCATATATCCAAATCCTTGTGCTTTGACCCTTCAAGCCTTCTGACATCAGTGAGCAACAACAAATTTCTTTCATCCCTAATCTTCTAGCTGCTATACTCATCTAAGGTTATGGTACCTTTTATTTGCCTCATGTTTCATTCTGAACAAAGTTGTACAAATTACAAAATAGATGTGAAATCAATGATTAACAGGAATACCTGGAGATTCACCACTAGAATGACTTTTCACCCTTGAAATTTTGTAGAAAATCACTCTCAAAATTTTCTCCTTCAATGCTTGGTGCCGAAATGGGGTTCAAAATTCCATTTTATAACTTTACTTTTTTCCATAATAAATGTGTTGCCCTAGAAGTTCTAGTTACACTCCAAACTCAGACAAGCAGCTGAGAGTTCAACTTCAGACTTATACCATTTCGACCAGTTCGTCATATCATTGCAAATACATCCAGAGATTGATGACATCTAGAGATTTGATGCCAACAATACACAAGGGGGGGGGGGTTCAATAAATTTTCACAAAAAATTCACCCTAGGCCATTGGCTTGATATCAATTGCCAGAGGAGCTACTAGAGGGATCTTCTGGTATAGCTTTATTTTCTTCATCTGATTCATTTTTCTTCACCCATATCTTCTTCATCTAGTCTTTTATTTCTTCCACAAAAGCTTTTTCTTTACCCTTATTATCTTTTTGTGAATTTCTCCCTTGATGCACTAGACCTCCTTTATCCATGTTTTTGTTCCAACAAAACTTTGCAATGTGACCAAGATTGTTACAATTGAAACATACTAGACCTTTCTTCATGTACCATCCATTCCACTTATTTCCTTCTGACCTACACTGATTAGCAACATGTCCAAATCTTCCACAGGTATTGCATTTAATGTTATTAGTACTGGTAGTCATACTCCTGCATTGTAAAGCCTTATGACCAAACTTCTTGTATTTTGAAAAATTGACCAGAGAATGATGGCTTACTAGGGTTTATCTTTCTTCTACACTAAGAAGCCATATGTCCAAATTTAATGGCTTACTAGGGTTTATCTTTCTTCTACACTAAGAAGGCTCCATATGTCCAAATTTATCACAAACAAAGCAATATCCATTAAATCTTTGAGCATTAGGTTGCCTTATTGGATGTCTTATTCCTTTGTTCTTTTCAGAATTCTTTAGTTTAGGTCTAAATCATTCTCCCTTCTCATATCCAAGACCTTGCTTATCATTTATATCATTCTGACTTTTGGTTATTTCTTCAAGCTTAGTAGAACTTATCCTGAACTTTTCTTTGAATTCATTTGTAGTAGCAAGCTCATTTTCAAAAATGACTATCTGTATCTCAAGCTCTCATTCATTGTTTCTGGATTGTTGATGAACATTCAATCTCCAACTGGATAAATCTACTGTTAATTCTGCTACATTCTTCATATTTTTCTCTCAAGGACTGGGCCAATTCTCCTCATTCCTCTTTCTTAGCTCAATCTCTTTAGTAAATTTCATTGCCACAAATTCCATTTTCTTAGAGTTGCATTGTCCTTGGCTAGCTTTTCACATTCTCCTATAATCTCTTTTGGAGTTTGATTCAAATACATACATCATCTGATCCTTTATTTTCTTTCTACTTCAGCTGATCACAAAGTTCCTTTCTCTTTTCCCTTGAGTCATTAATGTTGTCCTTCAATGATTGAATTATTTTTTAGCATCTACAAGATTTTCCTTAAGTTCCATGACCTCTTCCTTAGACTAATCAAGATCATCAAGTGCCACCATCAGTTGTTGTTGAAGACCACTAGCATCCATTATAGTTCAAGATTCACCTCAAGCTGCTAAGCTTTAGAAGAGGAACCCACTCTGATACCAATTGTTGGATGCAAAGAACACTAAGAGGGAGCAGGTGAATCAGTGTTTTGGATAATTTTGATTTACAAAATAGATCTAGAAACCATCAACAACAATAATAAAACTTTATATAATATTAGAAACACATAATAGATGAAAACATGTAGTCACATCAATGATCACCATAACACCAGATATTTTTATGTGAAAACCGTATTAGGGGAAAAACCACAGTGGAGATTGAGAATGCACTTGCATTCAGGTGCACTGCCTAGAGCTCACTGCTCAAAGAAGGAGGCTCACTTCCATACAATTATAATATAGATTACAAAAAAAATTGAACTGAGAATATAGCATCTACAAATACCTGGATTCAATTCCACTGGAGCACACAATCTGACTTTGGACCTTCTACTCAAACCTGTTATGTTATGCTCTGTTCTCCTATTGAAAACCATTCAATAGTACAACTAATATTTGATCAATCAACTGCTCTACTCTTTTTCATACATATGTACATCTCTCTTCACATCATGCATACCACACACACCACACAAGATGAATTACTGATCTTCCTTATATATCCGCTAACCCAAAAATTCAATACATGTCGACCTTTCAACAAAATATAATATTCTTTGCTTATATTAGCCATGTCGGCCTTAATTCTTTAATTAGAAATGAAGTGTACCTTCACAAGTTGGCTAGACTTATAGAAGGGACCCACACCATGTTTCTAAACATAAGAAATAGAAAAATAATTATTCCACATACATCCATGATCTACCACATCAAGTATGATGACCACAATGAAAAATAGATTATGAAACATGCCACTGAACCTCTTAACTTGAGCTATGATTAATACAATACCACAAAATTTCTTTAGTAGGATAGTGTACGAGCTAAGAAAAACTTCCTTGGAGATCCACACTTCAAAATAGTGATTCGGTGAAGTAGTCAGATCAGCATACCAACTAGATGACATGTTCTTTACTTTTTTTGTCGATAGAATATAGACTTAGATTCTCTATCAGTATAAGCGCAACTGATACTACGGATCAAACTGTAGACTCAAGTTACCATCAATGACAACACAAGTAGCCAAAACCAACCTTATCAGAGCCATATGCAAACACTTCCACCATTTTGAAACCTATAGAAGAACAATAGAAAGAAGATGTGGTTAAGCTTCCTCTTAACTCTAAGAAAGTTGAAGCTAAAGCCTAGAATGGACCTAATGATGAGGAGAAGTTGAGAAGCTTGAAAAGTTCTAAAGAAGATGAAGAACCTCAACCTTAGCTAGTGAGGAGATCTACACATGAGAAGCAACAATTAAATAGATTTGGATATTCACCAGAGAGGTTTGGATATTCATTGTTGGATTCAAATTGTAGTTTTTCTTTGATTGCTAACACTGATGAGCCTAGGGCTGTTAGAGAGGCTATGGGTATGGATGATGCAGATTCCTAGTTGAAATCCATGGATGAAGAAATGGTTGCATTGAAGAAAAAAGATACATGTGATCTAGTACCTTTTCTTAAAGGAAAAAAACCCATCAAATGTAAATGGGTGTTTGAGAGAAAATTTGGGCCAAATGGTAGTGTTAAGAAGTATAAAGCATAGTTGATCACTAAGGGATATTCTCAGAAGGAGGGAATTGAGTTTGGTGAGATTTTCTATTATCACTTGCTACAACGTATGATTTAGAGATGAGTAGATGGATGTGAAGACAATGTTCCTTCATGGTGACTTGGAGGAAGAGATTTACATGTCATAACTAGAGAATTTCATGGTTGAAGGTAAATGACATCTGGTATGTAAGTTGAGGAAATATCTATATGGTTTGAAACAATCTCCTAGGATGTGGTACCAAAAATTTGACAGGTCTATGTGTTGAGTTTGGGATTTCAGAGATCTAAATCTTACCATTGTGTGTATTTCAAAACTAAAAATGGTCACATTCTCATTATTGCATTGTATGTAGATGATATGTTGGTTTTTGGGAATGGTAGTATGATTTCAAATTTGAAGTTCCAGTTGTCAGGACAATTTGATATGAAAGATCTAGGTGCGGCAAGGTATATTCTAGGGATGGAGATAAGAAGAGATAGGTCTAGCATAAAGCTTTGGTTAAGCCGAAGCAATTATGTGAACTCGGTGTTGGAGAGATTTAAAATGTCATCTTGAAAATCTTTGGTAGTTCCTATTTTGCAAGGGATGAAGTTATTAGTTAAGGATTGTCCAAAATCTCATATTGAGATTGAGGACATAACTAGAGTACCGTATGTGAGTGCTATAGGTAGCCTGATGTATGCTATGGTATGTATGAGGATAGACATTTCCCAAGTAGTGTTAGTCCTGACTTGATTTATGGCTAATCCTAGATGAGTGCTTTGGGATGCAGTGGAGAGTGTTTAGATATTTACAGGGTACTTCTAAGTATTCCTTATGTTTTCATGGCTATCCTGCTAGACCTCAAGATTTAGTTTGTATTCGTGGGTTTGTGGATTCAGATTGGGCAGGTGACATTAACAGTAGGAGATCCACCAATGGATGTGTTTTCATGATGTTTGGTGGTGCTATCGGTTGGATGCGTAAGCAAAAAGTTGTAGTCATTTTTTCCACGACAAAAGTAGTATATGGCAGCCACTCATGATTGTAAGGAAGCCATTTGGTTTAAACGGTTGTGTTCTAGTGTTGGTTTTGATGCTGGACATATTACGATCCATTGTGACAGTCAAAGTTCCATTAGCTTAGCTACAAATCCTACTTTCCATGCTAGAATAAATCACATTGATGTATAGTTTCATTTTGTTTGTGCTATGGTAGAAAATGGAAAGGTGAAGTTGGAAAAGGTTGATACTTTGGCAAATGTCATAGATGCATTGACGAAGCAAGTGAGCAATGAGAAGTTCAGATGGTGTGTCAGTTCCATGGGTCTTGAGGCCTTGAGCAGTTGATGTTGTAGACTCTTGGAAGGTCTTTGACAAGTGGGAGAATGTTGGGATTAAGGTGTCTCAACCTTAGATTCTCAACATGGTGAATTATTTTTAATTAATTGTTGTATAATTATTTGTATCCTAAGTTATTAACTTCCTAAGTTGTCATTCATCTTTGTGGGACCTCTTTGTGAGGTGGCATCCTACATGGCAGGTGATGAGATGGCATAATACCTATTTTTTAGGAAGTTGGAACTCACTTGGAAGATACTATATTTTGGAGAGATGTCATATATTTCCATTTTGGAGTGGAAATTGATTTGGAAATTTCCTTTGTTGACTAGAGAGTCTTGGTTTGCAAATTCTATTATGGATTGGAGTTGTATTTTAGCAGCTGGAATTTATGGTGGAGTTCACGTTTGTTAAGTGGTGTGAGATAAGGAAAGAATCTATTCTTGGTTGTTGTAGTTTCTATGTTGGACTTACATTGTATTTGGCAAGATGACCATTATAGATGAGATAGGTGTTGTTGCTTTTGGAAGTTGCTATGTGCAATGTTTCATGGATTAGCAAGTTATTGTTTTTGACACAACTTACCTCTTGAGCTTTGAATTTGGTTTTGGAAACCATGGGAGCCTACCTTTTCATGTTGAGCTCTATTTATATGTTGGTGCCTTAGCACGTTTAATAAGATAGGTTGAATATTTTCAGAGATGTTGTTATGCTATCAGAATTATTCTAGAATCCTATAATAGTATGAAAACTCATGAAGAGCATAGCTCTAAGATTGTATTGTAATTGTTGTTGTTGTTGATTAATACAATTGAGTTGAGTGGTTGGAGTATGGGTTTTTTCTTGAAATATTTTTCCCACGTATATGTTGTGTTATGAGTTTATTCTATTTTGAATATCTATTTGTGTTTTTTTAGATGTGCACCTAAATCTGTAAATGTTAATTGATTTAGAACTTTTTGCAACTCTCTCTTGATAGATTCAGTGTAGGAAACTGTATCTGTCACTCATGTTTCCTTTCATCCAAGTCATAGAACAAGAGAACAAGTCACCCAACTCGAACAAAGAAGCGTGGAGTATTAATAAACCATAAACCCAAACATGACTAGAGTCCAAAAAAAAAGGATAAAACCAACTAAAAGCATGAACTAGATAAAGATGCTTCAGAGCATCAAGAAATATGGGATAGAGACATACAACCAAATCAAAGTAGCGAAATCGATGCATGAAAGGGCCAAAAACCCCAAAGGCCCATGAGATAGCCATAAAGGTCACTTCAATCCTAACCACACTAGGATTCGAGGGATTTAAGCAACCTAAAAGCCTTGGCAAGAGGGGAGAACACTACTGCCAACAATAAGCCTATACAAAAAGGAAAGAATGGTGGAGCAACCACCCACCCCTAGTAGGTAGAATAACAAAATAAAACAAAGAGAAAACAACAGAGGACAAAGCTATACACATACATACTCTCCCCAAGCTTGCAAGAAGGACCACAAACACTCGCAAGAGGTTAGGATTAAGCCAAGGACCAACAAGAGAAATCAATCCTGCATAGGAAAAAGAGGCAAAGGAGGAGGTCATCTCAACAACAGACTCAACCTCCAAGAACAGTATGACTACCCCGCAGAAACAAGCAGCAAACGGGGGAAAGAATGACTAGTGTAGAAGCACATAGTGCATCAAAGACAAAAGTAACACTAGTAGAGCCAAAGAGAGGCAAACAAAACCTCCCCTAGTCATCTAGTAGGATGAAGTCGTAAGCACCCAAAATAGATGCTACAATAGCAACAAACCCGTAGCAACAAAACCACAGACCCACGCAAGCAGAGGAAGAGAACAAGGTCAACACCACAACTAGCACAATCCTGAAACTCACAAGAAAATCCCCCAACAGACACATGCAACAAGATGATGCAAGGGCAGGAAGGACCAAAGCAACAACACAGGGCACAATAGCATATAAAACAACATAGGAAAGGCACAGGAAGAGCCAAAAGAACCTCCCCAAAATTCCCTACAAGTAGAAACCCAATCGAAGGCCTTCACAAAAACAGATAGACTCATCATTATCTTTTGAATCACATCCACCATTGCCATCCCCTTCAGAAATTTTCAAAACACCTGACCCGCTCCCTTTCTTGCTCGCCATCACATTAACTATTGATACTGTTATATTTGATAAATGTTACTCATTGCATTATTTTTCTAGTTTTTAGGTTTGTGATGGAGCATTCATTATGAGGAGAATTCAAGAATTATTAATCTTATATATATTCTTTGAAGATATATATATATATATATATATATATATATATATATATATATATATATCATCTTTTGAGTGTTTGAAAAAAATTTATTTTTCACATCAGTTTCTTATTTTACTCTTATTTAATTTTCACATCAAGTAAAATGTAATGCAGAAAATTGGACACATTCTCTTTTCTCTTATGTTTCAAGATCACTATGATTAATATCTTTTATACAATAATAATTCCATAAGCAGGGAAAACTTTAGTGGCGAATCTTCACCAATTGGTGAATAATTGAAATTGAGACCTCTAGAAATGGCGAATAGTACAAGCTATAAAGGATGCAGAATTGTCAGGTTTTTACAAAAAAAATTTATCTCGATTAATTTTCCTATGCATTATTGTTTAAATGACTCATCATTGGAACCGATTCGCCAGTAGTTTATACTATAATTACAAATATTAATTAAATTCACCAGTAATATTATATATTGCTACCATTAATCTTGGGGCAATATTGCCACAATAATAAATTAGCATTTAATTTTAGGGATACTTTAGCCTTGAATAGGGCTTTTATTTATTGTCATCGAATCATCGATTATCTTTTTAATTAGATGGGTATAGGTTGATTTTGTGCCCTAATACACACGTTCCTTTTAAAAGGCTTGTTGAGGCCCGAAATTTGTTTTGGTCCACACGATTAAACCTAATCGTGTGGCCCAAAACAAATTCTGGGCCTCAACAAACCTTTTAAAAGGCACATGCATATTAGGTCGCGTAATCAACCTACAACCATTCGATTAAAAAGCTAATCAATGGTCTTCATTGTTGGCCTATCACCCAAAAATTGAACCTTGTAACCTATGTCGCGGGGTTTTGGAAGTTTGAAACTGGGTGATAGTGTGTTGGTGATGCAGGAGCATCCAGTGGTGTGAGGGCAATCTTGCATCACCCAAAAAGATGATTTCCATTTTTGTTCTTGTTGTTTTCTTTTCGTAGATGTTTTTGTATTTCTGGATACCCTTTTCATCAAATAAGAGTTTCCAACTTTCAGAACTACTTTTCTGCTTTTTCTGCTCAACTGCTATTTTTAGCAGGTTTGCATTTGAAGTCGTGGGAAGACAGAAATTTATGGGAAGGTTCAGGATGGAAAAATACACAGTTGGTGAAAGAATCAGGTCAAGATCATTCATGACTTGAAAGTTATTCAAGTTCCATTTCTGCTTTTTGACCTGAAAAACCTTCCGAGCTCAGTTTGAGGCACCAAACGATCCCGGATGGGCCTGAAAATTTGCGAAAACGCCAAAGTAGTCCGCCGAAGGCCTACTTTGCAGAAAATCGTCTTTTCGAGACCTTTCCGAAAAGGTATTATCATTGAAGATCCGACGGTCGGATTAAAAGTTATGGCTGCCGGAAGTTGGTGCATATTTTAAAAATGTGCTAATTTTCAACTATGAATTTATCTTGAATTTCAAATTGTAATTTTGGCGCCAAATCGTCAAAAATCTTATCTCGAAGGTTGTTTTTGGTTCCAAACCGAAATGGGCCTATTTAGGGGCTTGTTTCTGATTTTTGGGTAACTTTTTGGGGAAAGAAGTTCGCATGCTGTGAAAGGGGATCTGGGTAATTTTCTGTAAGTTTGTAATTTGCATGTATCACAGAGCTCGAGGATTTGTGATCCTCTGCATGTAAGATTTTTCATTATTGAATAATAAGAAAGTTTGCTAGTGTGCATTATTTCTGTGTCTCGGGTTTGCTCCCTCGCCATCTAAGGTGATTTGATCAAACCTTCTTTAATTGGAATCACTTTAAATTGAACTTTTCAAGGCTTAAATCATTATATTTTCTAAAATTGTGTGATTTCAGCAAAAGTCAAGATCTCCCAGAAAGTGTAAACCACTATTGTGGGATCACTCTTAAGAATATGTTGGAATCCATAAGGTGTGTTCATATTCCTAGATTTGTGTGTAGTCTTTTGGATCTTGACCTCTACACATTTCATATTGTTTGTTTTATCTTTGGATGAGTTACAAATGTAATATTCCTTGCTGTAGGCTGACATGTGAAATGCAATATCATGTATAAATTGTAAACCTAGTTGATCTAGGGTGATGTAGAGTAAAAAATGATGATAATTGTGTAAACGACAGAAAGAGAAAGAGTAGTTGTAGAAAATATTGTCCAGTTTCATCTTGATCATATCTTTGTGATAGAAGGGAAGTGAAGAAGTGTGCTTGATTGTTTGCTAGAGGGAGTGATCCAAAGGAAAAACTTAATTGCTGAAATTAGTGAGATAGAAGTGAGTTGATAAGACATTTGTAGAGGTTACAAGATAGAATTGCAATCATCAAAAGGATTGAGCTTAATTATCAGTTTTAGATAGTGGAAGGACTGTCATTCTATAATCATTCATGACTGTTTGCTTAGATCATGGAGTTGTAGATTCCTTGGGAGTGACCCTAAAACTATAAGCAAGGAGTTTTAGCTTCCTTGGTTTGTAGCCCTAAAACAAATTTGTAAATTTTGTTCATCTTGTGAGGCTGGATTATGATAACTTAGCTCCTAACAACTTTTCTCATCATGGTTTTTCCTGTGTAGTATTTTCCAAGTATATCTAGTGTTGTGTTATGTTGTGCTTTGAATTCATCTTTCATGTTCATGTTTATGTGGTAGAGTTAGAGTATCTTTTTGGTTTGAAAAATGTGAAATTTGATAGAATACTAATTCACCCCCCTCTCAGTATTCTGTCATGTTCAATAGTTATGAGAATGCATGAAAACATATGGTTATGTTCTACAATATCATGACTAACCAAATAATTGGTACTGAATTTATTTGTTTCATAATTATTTTGTAGAGGATAACTTTCATCCACTTTTCTTTCATAATACTCGTTAATGTTTTATTTGAATCCTATGCACATCTCTCTTATCCCATCTTCCATAACTAATTCTTATTTCATAGATCATAACTTCTTAAAATGACTATAATGAAGAAATTTCAAGGTGAATAAGATCTACCCTTAATTTTCCCCACTTTTGATATAATATAATAAGTTTGGCTAATGTCACAAGTAAATAGAGGAATGATGAGATTATTAACTACCTTGGAAATATCTTTGAATTCCATTGTTTCAATACTCAATGTAGTGAGTACTATTGGAATAATAAAT
Organism: Sequoia sempervirens; assembly: GCA_007258455.2. NCBI lineage: Eukaryota > Viridiplantae > Streptophyta > Pinopsida > Cupressales > Cupressaceae > Sequoia > Sequoia sempervirens. Next base: position 114,349 of record VDFB02124846.1, on the reverse strand, counting down.
AAGGTTTAAATATTTGTACGAAGGGTTTATTTAAATTGTCAACATTTCTATATTCCTCTACTTCTAGATGGACATGAACATCAATAATAGTCATTTTATAGTTTAGAGGAGAAAATATAATATTATCTTATCACCCACTGAGTGATAGTGAAGAAATATTTTTTGGGATATGATTATATTCCAAGATGAAGAAATAAAGGGAAATGAATATCTTTATTATCTTGAAAATTAATAAATATATATAGTTTTAATTTTCCTATAATATAACATCAATATCCAACATATTCATTCTTGCTCTCCACTTTCATTTTTAAATTAGGTTCTTCTAATAATGGACCAACCAAATGAGATAGTACCCACATAATCTATGAGAAATTATAAACATATGTTATTTTTCATACATTTATAAATAACAAGAATACTACATAACATAAAAAGAATGGATAACCATAACTATACTAATTCTTGATCCCACATAAAATCTCAAAATTAATATAACTATACTATTTAAAATTAATATTTTCTATAAGCTCATAAGTCATTCTCTTCACACATAAATCATATAATTATATGAATAATAGTCACCAAAAGATCAATTTTGACCAAAAAGAAATTCAATCTCACAATAATGTATATCATTCAAATGAAAAGAATAAATAAATAATTTAATAATGAATAATAATAATATTATTCAATAATATAATCATCATAGCTAGTAGTCCTCAACGATACAATTTTTGTGTTAGTAATAAATATTTAGAATCACAAAATAACCAATTTAACAATAAGTAAGATCAACACTACAAATGTAGGCTTAGCAATAGAACATATATCACAATTAAATTTTGTACAATAACTATTGATGGGAAATAATTAGTTTATGATAATATCTATTCCATCCATAGGTATTCATAATTACCAACGATTATGTAATGGATATGTTATTCAACTTAAATTAAGATGAATTACATAAACTAAATTGAACATATTACATAATCTTAATTATGATGAATTATAATAAATTGGGTTAGATTACATCATGTAGAAATATAGTAACACTAATTACATAACCCAGTAGAACTAATTACAAATTGAACATAAATAGTTACTTAGCTTGACAAGATTGATTTTAAAACTAGTACTATAAACTAATTGGTCTCATTAGAGACATACAAAAATGAAATTACATAATATTTGGATTTTATACTATCATATTATATTAAGTAACCAAACAAAACTAGAGTACCATACAATATATTAACATCATCAATACAAAAAATAGATTTACACAGTGAAATTATCAAAATCAATTTTTAAAAAATTATCATATAATTTTTCACAACCAAAATTAATTTGATACATAATAAAACAACTATATACTATAAAATAATGTGATATTTCAACATGTATGACATCTATTTTTTAATATAATTCTTCCCATACATGCTCAAATATAATCACATAGAATTATTCATTTATTTTAATCATAAAACTAGCTATCACTATTCAATAAATATTATTTAATTTAAATTTCATGTTCTTATTAGGAATATGAATTTGTTTATAAAAATAAGATTAAAAAGTGAGTTTGAAATGGTTATGTCCTTTAGGAATTTGTTTCATGTATAGTTTTCTTAATTAATCTATAATATTAATTTTAAGTTTCTTACAAGTCACAAACTAAGATTCATTTTTTGAAAATTGTAATAATGTTCCACATAAAATTATTAAAATTATTTCAATGTTTTAACTATTTAAATTGTAGTTGTTTTCTAAAAACTAAAATATCAAGTATTATTATTTTTTCTCCATTTAGAAAAAAAGTCACATTTTTTTTTCAAAATTTTGGAAAACTACAATTAAGTTTGGCCTAAACATATATACATAGATTTTTCTACATAATTTATAATTTTCTCATTTAGAATATCAAAACTTAAATAAAAAATTCTTATAATATAAAATAATATTTTTCTCTCTAAGGAGATACCTCTCTTCAAAAATTCCTATGAAAAATATTTAGAAAATCATAGTAAAGGAAATAGTACTCCCCACCTTAGAAGAATAGAGCACAAGGATATGGTTCCTATTTCACACTTCCTACACTCAAGGACACCTTAGAGATCTCAACCCAATGAAGAATGGAGGAAGAGATCAAACAATAGGGTATCCTAGGTTATGTTTAGAGATTAATGAGGGGTTCATCACCAAGTTTAAACTGGGAAAAGACAATGACATGCAAGATGAAATGCAAAACCCTAATATGTTGCAAAATTGAACTAAATGACTTAAAAATGCATATAAAACATAATAACAAGCTGTGAAATGAAATGCGTGCACTTGGGAATTTGAAGATGACTAGAAGGAGCTCTGAAATGCTTGAAATTCTGACATTTGGCCTAGTGGGACTCATTCACCCTTCTAGGTGAATCAGTCCTAGTTCTGGATTTTTGCATAGGAGCAAGTTTCAAACAAAAAGGTATTTGAATCTATAATTTTTTTTGAAAAACACCTATAGTGGGACTCATTCACCACTTGTGGTGAATGAGTCCAGTTTGGATTTTTTAGAACTTCAAGGTTTGAATCTATTCTTCTTAGTCTGCTCAATCTACTTCTCCAGGTTTTCGGATCTGAAACTATGATTTCGTGGTTGTGGATGATCTTTTAGTGAAGATTACAACCTTGAAAATGGGGAGAAAACTTCAACAAGCTTGTAACCTAATCTTCAATGATCTTTCAAGCTCGAAGAAACCTAGATCTATGATCACACATGTAAAGAGGAGGAGAAAACTTGTTGATTGTTAGTGAATAGGGGTTTACCTTGGTCAAACCCCTTTTAGGTAATTAAACCAAATGGTGAAACAATGAAACAAGGACATGAAACATGAAACATATGATATGAAACATGAATAATGATACCTTGAATGATGTCTTGTAAATTATGTCTTATAAATATGTAACTCAACATGAAATGGCCATGAAGGATGTAGATCTTGATCTTGACAATAATTGTATAAAAATGCTTGATCTTGGATCTTCAATTCTACATCACAAAACTAGCTCAATAATATGCTTGATGCTTGATATTCTTGACATAATGATGGATCTTGAATTTCTACAACAATTGATGAAGAATTTTGCTCTTTAATGCCTTAAACATGATCTTGAATGCTATCTTGATGATCTTGTAAAGTCTTGGAATGCTTAACTCTTGATTGTTTGACTTGATAACATGAATGCATAATGAAATAATGATTTGAGAGCTTTTTTATATAGGAAATGCACTCAAATGATCATTTATTTGATCCGAAAGGCCGACATAGAAGAAATTTGAACTTAAAACCCAAATTTTCTCACTAAAACCTTGAAAATAGGCCAAATGGGACTCATTCACCAAGTTGGGTGAATGAGTCCCACTTGGATGGGATTCATTTACCAAAAGTGTCAAATGGGTCCCATAGGGGCTATTTTGCTTGCTAAAGTTTTGGGGAATGTGTAAATTAAGCTTATATGTTGATCTTGTCGGGTTTTTGATTAAAATACACCTTTGGATGCATAATATAGGGTCAGAGGGGCCTATTAAAAGGTCATAAATGCAAGAGGGTCCAAAACTCAATGTGAAAGTGCAAATAAATACATTTTACAACATTGAATTAAGGAAAAATTGGGTCTATTTAGCTAAAAGGGCCCTAAACCCAATGTGAATGTGTAGAACACATTACAACACTAGATTAGGTCCACTTTGGTTACAAGCCTCCTAAATTTAATGTGAAGGTGTAAATAAATGTACACTTTACAACACTAAATTAAAGCAAAGTTAAGTTTATTTAGCTTAAATGATCCCTAGACCTAATGTGGATGTGAAAAATACACCATAACACTAGATCAAGGTGACATTAAGTTCAATTTATCATTACTTATTCCTAAATTAGGTTAAATTGTACCATTTCCAAGGGGAGTCAATTTTTGTCATTACAAAAACAAACCCAAAAAAGTGCAACTTTGATTTTAATGAGTAACTTGTTGATATGTGTATTTGAAAACTCAAAATAGATAAAAATTTAAATGAAATTACATCCCTCTTTAAAGGAAACTAATATTTGAAATAAAAAATTTCTACCTTAAGGCTTAATTTTTGAGGGATTGATATTTGAAAACCTCACCTATTTATTGTAAAGTTGTTTACACTAAGGGACTTATGTACTAGAATCTAGGTTAAATTTTAAGCATATAAAGATTCATGTATATCCAAACCTTTTAAATAAGTATTCCCTGACTTGAACATAGCTATAGCTAGTGATACTAAAGAAATTTAAACATTTGATCTTATATTTTTATGATTCTTTTTCTTAAATTTAAATTTTTATTATAAAATAACTTGAGGAAGAAAGGTTGAAAATATTAAACTTAAAATTTTAGTACAATTATTAGATAAATAAGTAGATAGGTGCCTTATTAACTATCCATAATTTAACCTAATATGATCATAGAATCATAAAAGATGTGCAAGATTCAATAGATTTTAAAATTATAAAATAACCATCAAATACCCAAAAATGACACAATTTATTGATACATTTTATAATAAGAAAATAAAAAGAGTTTATATTATCACACATCATAACTTAAAACTAGAAAATTATTAGTTACCTAAACCAAAAATATATTTTATACTTAATCATTATAATTCATAACAAAATCCCAACGTAGATAAAAAACCATGAAAGTGATTTAAACAATATTTCTTATTATAAAATTCCTACTAGTTTCCTCAATTTCTCTCTATGCAAAAGTATAATCAATGGCCCTTCTAGAAATAAAGGTTCCAAGAATTGGTTATACTCCAATAGTTAGGAATCATCCACCACCAATAGTGAAGATTTTACAAAATATAATATTCTAGAACCAAAATACAAATTGTACAACTATAAAACCCCTTTTATATAATAATCAAAATGTCATATACTTCAAAGTACATATGAAAGATAAGTCTAAATGTAAGGTCAAAAGTGAAGTTTGGATCAAGATCCTAGAGCACCATTAACGTTGATGTTAAATTCACTCATCCTCCTCCTCATAACTTTCTATAGTAGCCTCTTGGTCTCTTTTTCCTTCCCTCTACCTATATTCCATTTATTTAATCAATGCTTGATTATGGTATTCTTATCAACTTAATCCATGAATTTCTACCTAAAATGGTGTAGTATAACACAAGAACAAGTCCTTGAAATAGATGGATATTTTTATGATACACTTCAAATTTTTAGATCCTCAATATTTGGAGAGTTAATCAATAATTCATGTTATATCCATGATTGCTTACCTCATAAAATTGTGAAGGGGTAACTCCTTTTCAATTTTGGAATAGTACAAAACCATATTCAAAGACTTTATCTAGTGTTTGTTTCTTTAGCGTGGGCCCACATTCTAGTACAAAAATGCAATAACAGGGATCCATAGAGTAAGTTTTGTATATTTTTTTGGTACCTATACGGTGTCAAAAGTTATAGAATTCTCCACCCCACTACTCATGATTTTTAAGTTTATTTTTATGAATTATTTCAATTTAATATTCTAATAATTCTCCATTCTTCATCACTTTTGAGACACTATGACATGATGACAATTCTTCATAGGATTTTGATCCTCTTGATATGGATGAGGAGTACTCATGTTCAATTTCAAATGATGATAATAATGGGGAATTTATTCCTTCCACATTAGTTCATCATTGAAAGGTACTCTAGATTCTCTAAATTCTATATCCACTTAGCCTCTTTAGGATAGTTAGACTTTACATTTAGTAGTTAACTAGGTTGGGGATGTTTTAAATACTAGAAAAAGGTCACAATTTCAACAGGTTGTATAACTCTTCATTACATCAAATTTTGATCCAAAAATATTTCAAGAAACTTCTATTATCCTCAAGTAGGATGATAATATGTAAGAAGATTTCACTTTATTAGAAAGGAACCACACTTGCAATTTAGTCCCTCTTTCTAAGGGAAGAAAACTCGTTTGATGCAAGTTGATTTATATAAAAAAATATAATAGATGGATGGGTTGAAAAGCATAAGAATTTCTTCATTTGAAATTGATTATCCTAGGTTAGGTTTGAGTAATTTAAAAAATTTGCACCAAAAACAAAAATTATTTCCATTTTATTTTTCCTTGCTATAGTGCATACCACTATTGGGAAGTTCATTAGATAGATGTGAAGAGGGAATTTCTTCATGGTGACATTTAGGAGTATATTTATATAGAGAAATGGAAAGGGGGTAATTAAATATTACTTACTTGTGTGTCCCCTTCCAAAGTCTTTCTATGGTTTGAAATAATCTCCTCAAGCTTGGTATGCCACTTGATGGACTCCATTCTAGCAGTTATATTCTCTAGATATCATTTTATTGAAATTTTTATATTCTATAGTAGAATAAGATTCTCACATTTCTAGTTCTATATATTGGTGACTTAATGATCACAAGGATTAAGTCATCCTCAAGTAGTCAAATCTACTATTAATGATTATTTTTTAATATTTTAGACTAGGGAATTTTGTATTATTTAGTAATTTTTTTAGTGGCTAATATTCAAAAATTGGCTAATAGCTGAAATTTGGGAATAAAAAATTGGCTAATAGTTCAAGTTGCAATGTAACCTGAACCACCACATTTTTACAAAAAATATTTCAGTCTTATTTAAATCGCCAAAGAATTTATTTTACTAAACTTTTTAACTCAAAAACTTGCCACAATATTAGACACATGTTAAATTAGATTTTCCTAAATTTATAATTTACAATAAAAATCTAAATTAATTTACCAATAGTATATCATAATTATTAGTTTCTTTATTCATCTTTCAATATTTAGTTGCCACTATTGGTTTAAAATATAATTTAATGGCACTTGTATTCTATGAGGTAAAATGTATCTATGATCTATAATTCTCATGGGGCTTGAAATTAATTTTGGATCGTTGACCTCCAATGAGATCAACAATCCAAAATAAATCTTGGGCCCCATAAGCATTATAGATCAGGGGTACATTTCATCTCACAGAATACAATAAGGGCCATTAGATTATATTTTAAATTAAGGGTCACAACTAAATATTATAGAGTCTACCCCTTAAATCCATCGATCATTTCCACCCTTGGTCCCCAACTTTTCCATAAGAATTAATATTTATAAATGGAAGGATTCGCCATCATAATTAATAAATTTTACTATAATTTCCATGGTTCACTAAACTTTTCTACAAAATTTTAATGATGTAAAAAATTTACCAATAAAATTAATATTTTTTGAAAAAAAGGAGAGATTTTCCAATAGAAATTATTTTTTTCTAAAAAATGAAAGATTCGCCAAGATTTTATATCTTCTTTTGAGGGGTTTTCTTAAAGTTATCACTTGTATTATTTCTTGGGGATAGATATCAATTAGTAATATTTACATATCTTCATAAAAAAACCTAAGTACACACTTAATAATATCTCAAAAAATTTCATGTCTAACTGAAAGCCTACTCCAAATACATTTCTTATGGGTCAAACTTGATGCTTAATATTCTTCACCATTGGTGGATGCAACTTTGTATCACCAATTAGCTAGAAGTCTTATATTTTTCTCATATGAGGCTTGATATTTTATAGACATTAGGTATAGTCTCTTAGTTCATGGAGAATCCCCATAAGATACATTAGAAGGTAGCTAGAAAGATACCTCACTATGTACAAGGCACTCATAATTATGAGATTCAATATGCACTAGACATCTAGAATTTGATTCATGATTACATCATTAATCTTTGATATTGTGACATCATATTAGATTGCAAAAATCTTCACTTAACCCTTCAATAAAATAATTTTCCTTAATTTGTGAGATTTTCTCAGGGTGAAACAATTATTGACTTTTGGAGGGAATTATTAGTCCTTTATTTCCTCTCTTTTGGGTGGAATTTTTTTCCTAGCAGTTTTCTTCTTTCCTTCATTTATGATAGCTTTTTCATACATGGGTACCCAAAATGACTTTCTTCATAGGACCTATTGTTGTATTTATTCTTATTTTTTATCTCACTAAGTTGCACTTAAGGGGGGTGTTAGTATAATATTATTACATTAGAATATGCTTTAATCTTATATATATTATTGTATATTTTATTAAAGTTTTCCTAATTAATTATTTTTAATTAAGTTAGGAAGAATAATTTTGTACATTAATGGGATTATATATTTTCCTTATCCTCATGTATTTAGAAACACATGGATAAGAAATTCCTCCCATTTTAAATTTTTCCTGATCCTTATTATATAATGTAACTCTCCTTTTATCTTTTGCAAATAATGAATCAATAATTTTGTGAGTAATCCAAAATCAATAAAATTATCTAATTCATGCTAATTAACATTTATTAAGTTAATTTAAATATACTTCTACACACTAGATTTTTCTAGTAGAATTTATTTAAAATTATAAAAATGGAATTAGAGCATGTTAACGTAACCTTTTATGCCATTTAGGTAACATGTTAAAATTAAAAGTGTTACAATTTTTTTTTGTAATCAATCCTAAATTTCTTATACCTTGTAGATGTAATGGAATAGCTTACAAGATCATCAAAGTTACGAGAACCTTGAAATTCACCATTTTTGAAGAAAATAACACATACAAAATAGTGGTTATTTTATTTAAAGATTTTTATTCTCTAGATCATTCAAAGATTCAAGAGAAGAAAATATTGGGTTATCATAAGATTTGCATGCAACTTCATAATCCTTTTAAATATCTAAAAATAAGATTTCAACAAAAATAAAATGACATGAGAATAAACTTATACTGAGAGAGGGGGGTGAATTAGTATATGGAAATCTTTTACTTTTTCAAATTAATAATCACAATAATATCAATCAAACAAAATCAACAATTAAGAACACAAGAAGAACACAATATTTACATGAAAATCATTTCAAGAGAAAACCATGAAGAAAAGGAGTGCTTGGATATAATATCCAAATCCAATCACAAATAAAATACTCGTACAATTTTTTTAGTCACCTGGTACCCATTGGAGACACCAATTCCCATTGCTAAGAATTGTGAGCACCGTAATCCTGCAAATAGCCCCTAAACTTCAACATTCATTGAAATGGGTTAGTTCATACCAAATGCAAACTTATTAGTACTCCTATGAAATACTTAACCATGCTAAAATATGCAATCTAAATAGAACAAAGATAATTAAATGCATGCATATAAAAACATAATCAAAACTTTATTTCATAGTGGATTGGTGCTATTGTGGAAAATAGCCCTTTCCCAACCCTTGATAATGCAAATGATGATGATGGACAAAATCAGTTCTCAAATGAAGAGAGTGACTTTGCATAAGCTTTGTAGATGAAAAATGCTAAGATTGTGGAGTGAAATGGACAAGATCAGTTCTCAATTGAAGAGAGTGACCTTGCATGAGGATTGTGTATGATTTGCTAAAGAATGATGCCTCTATTTAAATATTTTCAAATTGGAAGAGAGCTCAAAATAGAGCAATGTGGGATATTGAATGGACCAATGAGATGAGGCCACTTGTCAACTTGTGAGAGGTTGGAGGATGAGCACATTTTGGTCAGTGTGCCAAAGAGAGGGAGATTTCAAATTTGAATTTGAGAGTAAATGCTAAGCTTGACTTGTGCAAGAGACATGTAAGAGCTTATTAATTTCTTTGTTGGATGTACATGCCAAATTGGGGGGAGATTCAAACTTGGAGAATATTCTCCCTTTATGCCAAGTTGAAAGTAAATAAAGATTTTGATAAATCAATTAAATGCAATTTCATGTGCAAGTGGAAAAATCTAGAGAATACAAGTGATTAGGATTAGTATTTAATCATGGATTAGATTAATTAAGATGATGTTAGATGTTTTTGACCCATTTGACTTAGATTTAGGGATTTAAATCAAATCAAAGGGAGATGAAAGGTGATAAAGATTTGATTTATTTAGCTAAGGGGGATAGTGATAGGACCAAATTAAATAAAGTTAATTTATTTAATTTTAGATGGACGATCCTTAGAGATTAATCAATTAAACTTGGTTTATTTAATTGATGAGCGAATATGATTAGTTAAATATGCATGATGTTAATTTGACGTGTCTACATTTTTCCCCTCTTTGAAGCAATGTACTTGCTGTTGGTTCAAAGAATAAACTTGTTGAGATCAAAATTCAATTTTTATTTTATTTTTTCGGATGCCCCAACGGAAAGAGGTACACTAGTACATTGCCCCATCGAGAGATCGAGCGAAAAGATTCGATTTGAGGGTTGATCTCGTGATAAAGATGTTCAAGATGGATGGTTATGATGATGATGCAAATGAGATGGTTTTAAGATGCTTATTATAACCAATCTATGTTATCCTAAACATCTTAAATGATGATATGATGTGATGATGGATGAGATGGATGATGCAATATGCTATGATTATGCAAATGTATGATTTATGTAGATGCTTAGACTAACAAATCTATATTATGATGATGATACAAATGCAATGCATGTGAAATGATTGATGTTTCCTATTATGTATGATATGAATGATATGTGGTATGCTGATAGTTTGTGGATGCAGGATGGATGCATGATGGATGCATTGGTGATGTTATGTTAGCACGAAAATAAGAAATGAGATGATGACAAGAGGATCCAACAAGTCCATGATCTGACGAGACTTTATTAGAGATGATGATGATGATAGATGATGATTTGCTTATCAAGGATTGGGACTTTAAAAGGGCTACTTACCTTATGTTTGATAACACACATAGGCACAATGCATCAAGTTAAAAAGAACCAGGATGGCATTGTACCTAGTGTGATGGACTTTGACTCGACAAACAGATAGGAGTATTCTTGTTCACACTTGACATACAGAAACCTTGCTAGGACGTACCTAACAAAACAAGTATTTGTGAAGTTATTTTACAAGAATGTCCAACAAGCACAGCAGACAAAAGGATAATGATTGTTTCCCCATTCCTATCTCTCTAGATCCTTCATTCGGATATCATCGAGAGGTCCTTGGAATGAGCACAATAAGATAAATCAAAAGAAAAGATCAAGTACGCAAACAAGCCAATGTTCTTCATACCTCTAGCTAAAGGGGATTTTTTTGATAGGATAAGAATCCAAGGTGATATCCAAAATGATGCCCATTGTCAGAACAATATATCCTAGGACATGCATTGTATAGGATGATGATGGTTTGATAAGTTGATTGATAGGCTATTGATAAAATTTTGATTGATATGTCTGTTTTAAATGTTTGTTGTTTGCTTTTGATTTTACGATTGAAGCTTTCTTTTGTTGATTGTTGTGAGTGTTTTTGTTTATGTTGCCAAATGATGAAGGTGACGATCAGTTTATTATGGATGATTGATTATTTCGAGTGAAAGTGAAATGGGATGGATGGATTTTTTCAAATATTTGGATGTTTTTGACGTTTTGAAATGTTTTGAGGTTGTTTTGATGTTTTTGAAATTTTTACAAATGTTTTTATTTTTGAATTTTGTGATGTTTTGGGGTTTTCTGAGATTTTATGAATGTTTTTGGATTTTTTTGAATGTTTTGGATGTTTTTGGATTTTGATGTTTTTGGATTTTGTGTCTCAGGGGCTGATCAAAGATTAGCCTTGCCTACATTTAAGCTTAGAGACGACGTATTTCGAATGCCAATGTTTTTTATGTTTTTATGTTTTCTGATTTTTTGAGTGTTTTAGGATTTTTTGATGTTTTGGATGTTTTTAGTTTTTTTCGATGTTTTGGATGTTTTTGGATTTTTTGATGTTTTGGATGTTTTTGGATTTTTTGCCTGATTTTGATGATTTGAATTTGGACATGCATGATGATATCAGTGCTCTATTTGGGATTTTGTTGAAGACCAAGCTAAGGTTGATTGATCGGATCGATGGATTGATGATGATGATAACATTGTTGAGGATACACAACAATGCAAGGATTTGATTGATCAGGATTGATGACAATAACATTGTTGAGGATGCACAACAATGCAAGGATTGATTGATTAGGATTAATGATGATAACATTGTTGAGGATGCACAACAATGGAAGGATAGTGTTAAGTAACACAAGGATTGGGAAAGATATCCCCAAGATGATGATGGATTGATGATGATTTGATCAAGAATGTTGATGATAACATTGTTGAGGATGCACAACAATGCAAGGATAGTGTTTAGCAACACAAGGATATCCTGATAATTTATTGATTGGATTTGATTGATCATGATTGATGAAGCTTGATTTGGAACAAAAGGTGTTCAAATGATTTGATGTGACATTTGAAGTGCAACTTAGATGCAACTGATAGTGATTATTTGGATTGATGTTTGATGAAAGATGAAGCTTGATAAGGAACATTTGCTCATCAAAATATGCCATGGGCTAGTGATTTGGATTTTGGATTGCAGATGCTTTGACCAATTTGGTTTCATATTTGCAAATGTTCGGATCGCCACATAAGTCAGAGGATATAGATCAAGATTTATTCCTGAAGCAAGATGTAAATATCTGCCCCCAGTGTCTAGCAATGTATGGAATGTCATGTGTGGATTCTTGAATAGGTGTATGGATGGATGGATATGGAAAGCATCCAAAGGATGCCAAGGATTATCTTGCGATAAGATATAGTGTTCAGATAAAGAATGCTCATTTGGATAATGCTTCATGGATTAGATAATGCTGCATAGGATAGGATCAATGAAAATGACCCATGTCAAAGATGTTTACCATCTGCAAGCGTAAAGTGTGCCCCAAACTTTCATCAAGATCAAGATAAGTTGGATGGTGGATGCAGATGGATGAAAATGGATTGGATCAATGGTTTATGGATAGATGGATTTATTATGGATGGGATGAGATGCTTCCACCTGAACTGGTGCACGTAGATGCTCGATTCTACACATGATGCCTGTTTACTAGGTTTTCATCATGGTACCTATCCAAAGCATTGCCCATGCAGTTTTCACTAGAGGATGATTTTTTTCTTTACTGTTTCAATCCTTTTTCTGATTTTCACATTTTTTTATTTTTTTAAATTTTTTAAAAAGATTTTAAGCTCATGCTGAATCACAAGGTGTTGCTGATGTAGATGCCCCTGTCATAATGTTCCATCGATAGCCTGCTTGAAGAAGTTGCTTTGCTAAGATATGTGCACTTGAATGCAACTTTTGAGATTCTTGATCTGCTTCGTTGATACCAGAGTTGACTCTGTCTTTGTACATACATCGCAATAGAGTGCCTTCAAAATCCTTATGATGAAGGGTCTCTTCCAATACATGGTCAATGTAATAACTGGATATCATGCGTGGAGGCGTGGATGTAGTGTGTTTAGGGATAAGGGATGGATTGGTTGACAGTTTGGAACCTTTGACTCTCCAAACTTGGGAAGATGAGCAATGATGGGTGGATACAAAATTTTGTGTGGAATTAGGACCAACTGCTTGATACACTATGTACGTCGCTTGAAAAGACTGCTTGTGCTTTTGTGGACCTCTTTGATGGATACTTTTCCCATTTTTATTTTTCCCCATAGTTTCTTTGATTGATGGATTTTGATAGGGATGATCTTTCTTTGTATTCTTTGGTATCCATGTGTATTTGATTTGTCCATTATGCTTCTCAACTTCTTTTGATTTGATAACATTCTTTGTGCTTTGATTCAAATATTTCTTTTGATGTTGGTCCCAATTCATGGATGGGATGATGGGCGGATGAAGATTCGTGACGTGGCTGGTTGTAGTATTGGCATTGGTTTCATCATAAGGATTCTTCGTACCCCCTATGTTGACATTTGCTTGAGACATAGTTGCCTCCAGTATTGTGGTAGTGGTACCTTCATGCTTTGATTCCACATTTTCTAAGAGCTTTTATTTAGAATGCATTCTTTGATAAACGACCACAACAGATGATGTTATTTCCATTTGCTGCTCTGCTAACTCTGTAATATCCTGTTCTATCTGACTTGTTTCCTTGAGTGGATAATGCTGGATATCTTTATACATGATGTCCCCAGTCTAGATTTTGGATATATCTGATCCTGATGTTGTCAACTCAATAACCTGCTCTTTTTGTGTAATAATGCCAGGAGTAAAAGAATCTTGTTCTGAATGAAGATCATTTGTGTTTCCATCCATAGAAATCATCTCATGGGTAGATGGAGGAGTATGTGCTATGTGGATATGATCATCTTGTGTAGATAGGAGAGTATCCATTAGATCGTTGTAGTATCTTAAAGATACAAATTCTTAATCTTGAATGATTTTGGAGTTGCTTTCGACATGCCTTAGATCAAGTTCTTGACATGAGTCAGTTTCAAAGGATGGATTGCTTACAAATGGTTCTTGGATATCTTCATTAGGCATGGGAAGTGGCTTAATATCTTCTTGATCTTTAAGTGGACTTGGATCAGGTGTCGAGTTGAAGATTCCTTCAATATTGACAATCATGAGGTCGAAGGATGTAAATATGTCTTGGAAAGGACCATTGCTAGACTTTGGTGGAAGACATTGATCATACTTTGGAATAAATTCTTGAGACATTCCCTCCAACTCATAAGGCAATGTAGAGACATTTCCAACATGATCATTGGTCGATGCCTCATTGGATGAGGCGAAAACATCTTTATTGATGGATAGATCTTGATCATTGTTTTCAACAATTGTGGTGGAGAGTTTGTGAATGTTTTCAACCATAGAGTCAAGTGATGTTGACATTTCTTGAATTGGATCATTATTGGGTATCATTGGTGGATTTTGATCATGATTGAAAAGTGACTCTTGACATATGTTGATTTGATCATTGGATGAAGTAGAAATAGCTTGAAGGTGCTCAATGATGGATTGATCTTGATCCTTTTTCTCAACAGTTGTGGTGGGGAGATTTCCAATGCTATCATTGCCCCCAATAGTGATTATCTTTTGATCAATTAGGTCTTGGATGAGTTTTTTGAGCCGAACATAGTCTGATGTTCTGTGTCCCTTTATTCTATGATAATCACAAAGTTGTTTTTCGATATACCCCGGTGGTTTTATGTCTGGTTCTTGATAGTTCACATAAATGGGGATTTTGATGAGATTTTCTTGTACTAACTGTTGCAGGACTGATTTGATTGGTCTCCCAAGTGGTGTGTATTTTCGCTTGTTCCTTTGTGAGATTTGTAATTTAAATTAACCTTGTGGTGATTGATTTTGCAGATGTGGTGATTGATCTTTGAGATGTGGTGATTGATCTTCAAGATGGGGTTGATATCGATGTCCAACTCCTTGACATTGGAAATATTGTTCTTGATGCTATTGTGGACACAACTCACTATTTTGATGACATGGATTAACCAATGGATGGGTGTATTTATTTTGGAGTGAAGATATCTCCTGGCTCAATAATTCAATTAGTTTGGCATGTGCAGCAAGTTTCTCTACCAAAATTTGATCTTGATTTTGAATTTGATTCCCTTGATTTGGCTTTTGTTGAAGCAGATTTGGAATGTGACCTTGTGGTGTTTGAATGGGATCATGGATAAACTGATCTTCGATAATGTTCTGATTTGGGATGATGTTTAAATTTGGCATTATGGGTTGAATTTGAACTTTGTTGGGAACCATATTGCCTTGATTTAGGTAGCTTTGGTTTTGCATGGTGTTACTTTGACTTGGAGTTGTTAACATCTTGTTTGGGTTTTGAACAATATTTGTATGATTTGCAAACATATTTATCCCAAAGTTTGTCGGATTCATGTTTGGAAAGCTTGTACTTGGTACATTCTCATTTCGCATGTAAGGATTTGGTGGGATGACATTGTTCATTTGAAGGCTCATGTATTGATTGTTTGGTTGGTGGATTTGTAGGTTTGGACTTGGATTTAAATCTACCATTGGGAAAGGTGTCCCAAACTTTGATTTGGGAATAATCACATTTGATGTACTATTGGCATTTTTTGAAGGTAATGATCCCATGTACGATTTGTATAGATGTGAGTGTTGATAATCAATCGGCGTTGTAAGGCTTTGATAGCTTAGTTGACTTGGATTACTCATGATGTATGGGTGAAGTTTATATTCCATGCTCCTCTTGTGTTTTGACCTTGTTGCAAAACTGACCTCTAAGGTTCTTAGAACTAATGATGAGATGAAGGATGAAAGGGGTGAATGATATGGGTGATGAACGTTTAGGAACTTTGGATCAATGCTAGACTTAGGGTTTGATTTTGATTGGTTTGATTTGGATAATGAACTTGTAAACCCTAAGATGTTAGATGTGATCTTAAGATGAATTTTTTCAAAGGGGTGCTAATTTAACTAGAGGTATGAGAAATGATGCATTCCCATACTCCTAACTAAACAAGGTGATTTTTATTTTGATGATTTACCCAAGTCTAGAATGATGTTTCCAAAGCTCTAAAGTTGTTTGGGGGATGGATTTTGATACATGTTTGGATGGATGAAGTGTTTGATTGGATCCTAAATGAACATAAGAAGGACTTGTTTATGAGACCAAGATAGTGAAGAACATGCCTTTCTCTAAGAGTAATTCAAAATCAAAAGACCAATGTCTGCATGAAAACCTTATGACCAAAAGATGACAAGCACATGTGTGGGGTCTAATTGATTCAATCTTTTCTTAATGGATTCTTTTTACCACAAACACACTCTTGATTATATTTTGAATCTAGATGTCTAATGTCACAACTTTCCCCTTATCCCGCAAAGTGTATTATGCCGAAACCAAGGAAATTTGAGGCAAGAGTTACCTATTGTTGACCTTAGTAGGAGAAAATTGAGATGAAATACAAATGCTTAGAAGCCTCTAAGGATATGAATCCCAAGGGAAAGAAATAACATGTGAATTTGTTCAAGGGTATTTTATTCTCCTAAAGGGTTTGATATTTGATGCTCATGTTGAATGTTGGTTTTCTAATGTTTTTGATCAAAGCACTGTGTTTTCAAACTGACTCACAAGCAATATAACATCCTAGCTCAATTGGTACGTTTTTCTTAGTGGGCTTGCCTCATGCCCTTTGTAGTAGAAGAGATGATTTTACATGCAACCATGGAAAAATATAAAGGTATATTAAGAATGAAGTGTTAACCTCTATATTTCAACCAATATCGGACATGGAAAGTAACTTCTTGGAATCTAAGTTCCAATGCACCACTTTGATAAACTCGGTGAATGAGTAAATAGGCCACTACAAACAAGGGTTTTAGTTCAGACTTTCTGTTCATGGAGATTGAACCATACGGCAAGGGTCCCCTTTCGGATCCATCTTGTCCGAATCAACCGCGTGATATTGGCGTTTACTCCAATACCCACATTTATATCCTGGTTGGAAATACTCTTGGCTTTAGAGTGTTACCGGTTGGGTCATTCCCTTGGGTGAGTACTTTTTCCCCAAGGTAGGCCCTCTAGGATAAACAAAACTGAGTAAAGAGAAAATACATAACTCGATCAATCTTTGATGGCAACAAAGAGAGAATATTCGCGACAATGCCCCCACTCACACTTGTACAAGATCTTGTTCAATTTTAAACCCAAATCAAAGTGTGGAGGTGATTGCTTTATCTCACCCTAAAGTCATGAAAAAGGCCTTTTGATTCTCAAGATCGCTATAAAGCGTGAGAGAAGCGCATACATCCTTTTTCAATGAAGTTAGTTCAAGTAAGCTCTCACAAAACAATGTAGCACATGTTCATTTTAGATCCCACAAAGAAATTATTTCGATTCATTTTAAAGCACCAAATGAAGTGTGAGAAATTTCCTTGTTCAATTTTTAAAATCCGAAAACCAACTTTAGTAAGTTTGTGTCCTAAAGTTTGTTTTAATCCCTTTTTCATAAAAATGGAAGTGTTCTTTTTAAGAGCCCAAAAGGAGGTGAGTTGATTTAAAATAGAAAACTAAAGTGTGAAATGGAAGCTATAGATTATCGCAACAAGCATTAAAAAATGCTTTTATTAATTTCAAATTTTCACACTCAATTCTCTTTGAATCCAATCTATTTGTGTCCTTTTCTTCCAATGTGAGAGAAGAATTATCATCCTCCCCCAATGCCAACCTACAAATATTTCAAAACAATCAACAATAAGAAGTATGATAATCAATGATAACAATATGATAAAATATAGTTTGAAACCAAAAAAAATTTCAACTTGTCAAAACAAGAAAATGATCCTGTGAGAGATAAAGATTTGTAGCTATCTTTTAATGTTTGATTTTAGTGCACTATAGAGCCTACTTGTATGTTACACATCCTTAAATCATTAAGTCACATAAAGTACGCCCTTGGCCACATAGTCAATAGATTCGATTACTTTATTAACACTATTTTCTTTCAACCACTTCCTGGTTTATGGTTCTTGGAATAGTTATATGTAGCCATGTTTTAGTAGGCATCATTAAAATTTGTTCGTTCATCCCAAGGTTGCACGCTCATAAATTAAGCTTCTCTAAAGAGCTATGGACATCAAGCTTGTCAGTAAAGCAATCAATACAGATCTTTAATTAAATTAGACAAAAAAAAGAAGATCTTATGCAACCATGTAGCAATGAATGGACATCAAGCTTGTCAGTAAAGCAATCAATACAAATCTTTAATTAAATCAGACAAAAAAGAAGAAGATCTTATGCAACCACACAACAATGAATGGACATCAAGCTTTTCAGTAAAGAAATCAATACAAGTCTTTAAATAAATGATCCCACCTCTCAAATGTGATATTGAGTAGGGAGCATATTTACTGAAGTATGGGCGGGGAGGGAAGCCTAAATTATGCCCTTTCAGACTTTCCAACTGCTTTCCCTGTGACATAGCATTTTTTTAATGAATTTGTTGTGTTATGGAGCACTCTCAGCTTCCTGACATAATGATGCACTCTTAGCTTCCTGACACCTTTTGATAAATCGACCCAGTAGAGTCTCAGCTAGGAGATCATGTGGGTCACTCTTTACCAAACAATGGGATGTCCTTTGCAACGACTGTTTATATGGCCAAGATAAAAGTTTTTTAGAGCCAAAATAACTGACATTGGATCCCACACTAATTACGGATATGGCTGAATACAATGGATCGACACATTAATGTGAGGATGGACTACAATTCGATCCATATCAAAATACCAATAGTTAATGCTATTCAAGCAAGCATTAAATTTCCCACTTATTACCGCACGGTGAAGCCACTATTATACTACGCCATCGCACCTGTCAAAAATGAGAAAACTAGAAATGTTAATTTGTATGAGAAAAAAAACTCATGAGAAGCCAGTGCAAGTGGTCATCATAGTTAATCACAAACAATATCTATCATTTTAGACTATCGGTGTATACAAAATATCTAGATCAACATGATGCATAGACCAAAAGGACTGGCTATTTTTTAACTCTCAAAATTTTCAAGCTAATGCAGTTGGCAGGTGTAAATTTGAAAAGAAATTTTTCTAATGCCATGGGTAGGTGCAGACCCGCGCTCTACAGTGATTGCAAGATCTTAGAAAGTGACTTCAACTGCATAATTTCTTCAACACCGATGGTAAAAGGAATGCAATACAAACATTTTGCATATTTCCGTTAAGACTAGAATTTTAGCACACAGAGATCACTTGTTCGAACCTGAAAGCCTGTGATATTCAATGATAATACTGTGTTGAAGATGGCCGTTATGCTCTCGACAAGATTGGGTGACATTTTCATTGACTTGCACACATATCGTTGTCCTCTCACTACCAAATTTTTTCTCAAGTTATGCAAAATCAAGTACTACAACAATTGTCTTTTCCATTCAGTACAAAAGGACTTCATTTCCTAGACTAGTGATCCCAATGGAAAGGGCACGGGTGGGAATTCAATATATAAATTTCTTTATGGAGAAAAGGAACGTTTTTTTGGTGATGAGATTCATCCTGACCTTAAGCATTCAAAGGTTGGAACAGTTGCCATGGCAAGCGGGGGAGGAAATCTTAATGCTTCACAGCTTTACATTATCTTGCGAGAAGAGCTGGACTACCTTGATGGAAAGCATACAATAATTGGGGAGATAGTAGAAGGAGTGGATACACTAATGAGGATAAATGAAGCCTTTTTTTATGAGAAAGGGCAACCATACAAAAATATCCGAATCAAACACACATATATTTTGGATGACCCCTTTGATGACCCACCACAACTTATAGATCTTATTCTAGTAAATTCTCCAAATCAAATGCCATTCGAGGAAGGAGAAGAAGTGCGTCTAGAAGATGACTGGATACCTATGGATGAACAACACGATCCAGAAGATCTTGAGAAGTCATTGCGCAGGAATGAAGCACATTCATGGGCTATCATTTTAGAAATGGTTGGAGATATTCCAGAAGCAGAAATAAAACCCCCTGAGAATGTTCTATTTGTTTGTTTTTTTTTTTTAAAGGGATCTTTAGAATTACATTTACCAGCTCCTGATAAAAATAATAATGTACTCTCACAGCATACCATTTAAATACATGAGTGGAAAAAGCTAGAAATAATGGTTGGGGATCCTATGTACATAAGAAATCTGATCCATATGATATGGATTGTATGACAAGCATTTTTTTCTTTTCACCCCACTATACCTTGTAATGAAAATTGACCTTACTGCCCTTTAAAACAATAGAAAATGATATGGAACTACAAATGTTTACTATATCATTAAAAGTGCATTTCAATGAAAGATAAAAAGAGCTCTTAGAATTTGGGAAGAAAATTTAAGGGTCTGTTCCAAATTGATTATACAAAATTGTCCTACAGTTGCAGCATTTGTGTTTTATTGAATGCATCAAACTGCCCTCCTTCTAGCGCCATATGTGAGCACCGTAAACCTACAAATAGCCCCTAAACTTCAACATTCATTGAAATGGGTTAGTTCATACCAAATGAAAACTTATTAGTACTCCTATGAAATACTTAACCATGCTAAAATATGCAATCTAAATAGAACAAAGATAATTAAATGCATGCATATAAAAACATAATCAAAACTTTATTTCATAGTGGATTGGTGCTATTGTGGAAAATAGCCCTTTCCCAACCCTTGATAATGCAAATGATGATGATGGACAAAATCAGTTCTCAAATGAAGAGAGTGACTTTGCATAAGCTTTGTAGATGAAAAATGCTAAGATTGTGGAGTCAAATGGACAAGATCAGTTCTCAATTGAAGAGAGTGACCTTGCATGAGGATTGTGTATGATTTGCTAAAGAATGATGCCTCTATTTAAATATTTTCAAATTGGAAGAGAGCTCAAAATAGAGCAATGTGGGATATTGAATGGACCAATGAGATGAGGCCACTTGTCAACTTGTGAGAGGTTGGAGGATGAGCACATTTTGTTCAATGTGCCAAAGAGAGGGAGATTTCAAATTTGAATTTGAGAGTAAATGCTAAGCTTGACTTGTGCAAGAGACATGTAAGAGCTTATTAATTGCTTTGTTGGATGTCCATGCCAAATTGGGGGGAGATTCAAACTTGGAGAATATTCTCCCTTTATGCCAAGTTGAAAGTAGATAAAGATTTTGATAAATTAATTAAATGTAATTTCATGTGCAAGTGGAAAAATCTAGAGAATACAAGTGATTAGGATTAGTATTTAATCATGGATTAGATTAATTAAGATGATGTTAGATGTTTTTGACCCATTTGACTTAGATTTAGGGATTTAAATCAAATCAAAGGGAGATGAAAGGTGATAAAGATTTGATTTATTTAGCTAAGGGGAATAGTGATAGGACCAAATTAAATAAAGTTAATTTATTTAATTTTAGATGGATGATCCTTAGAGATTAATCAATTAAAATTGGTTTATTTAATTGACGAGCAAATATGATTTTTTAAATATGCATGATGTCAATTTGACGTGTTTACAAGAATCACCTCAACAAAAGACTCCAATATCTTTTATTGAGAGGCACCAACCTCCAAATCTCTTCTAATGGGAGGTATTAACTTTGAAATAAATAAAATGTTTTCTTTCTTTAGTATAGCTACTTTAATGGATGAAGGTGATTTAAATATCGTTAGACAAAATTTTCTTAAATATCATTCACAGATTTGATGAAATATCCTTCATATATTTGCTCAAGTATGATTCATAAATCTGATCAAATATTCTTTATAAATCTATTCAAATATACTTTATAAATTTTCTCAAATATGCTTCATAAGTCTACTCAAATATGCTTCATAAATCTACTTGTATGGGAAAGATCTCACATTAAATTCTCACCTTCTAACTTCTATTCAATCTTATATTTATACCATACCAATGTGCTTCTTCACCTAGGTGAGGTGATTCCTCAAGATGGGTCAACCTTATAAAAATAAATTAATTTACTTTTAATCCTCCCAAGGAGCCATTGCTCAAGGTAGGGTCGACCTCCATTAATAAATTTAATTTAATTGAACTTCTCCAAAAGGGGTGATCACACCAAAGGGTCGGCTAGCATGAATATAGTAACTTTATTTTTACGAAAAAGTGTGGTTGACCCAATGATAAATATTAAGTTAATGTTAATTTGCATATGGCAAAGGTAGTCAACCAAGAATCTTCAAAATGAGTAATGTATGTTTGAGAACTACTATGGAAAGATCGGTTATTGACACTTGGAATTTTTATTGGACCAATGATGTCTTCTTTAACATCAATAGAAATCTCTTTGGCATGAATGAAAAAAATCTTACCCACAATTTTCCCCTTTGTCATTGATGTAAACCTTGCATATAAATAACTTGTGAATATAGTAAGAATATAATACTCCCCCGTCTCTATTGCTCCCCCTTTCTCTACTTCTCCCCCTTTGATATCAATGATAAATAAATCCATGGAGGTGTAAGATAATGCAATGATGAGCTCATACTGAATAATGTATGTTCTTAGTATGTTCTGAATAATTGTTTCTTTCAATAAGGGTTTTGTGAATATGTCTACAATTTTTTCTTGTGTAATTTAGTATACTCGTACTTAACTTTCTAATTTTCCACCTTCTCTCTTAAGAAGTGATATTTGATCAAAATATAGATTTTTTGGAGAGCATGACAAGAATATTTGAAATATTGATTGCACTTGTGTTATCATAAAATATTGGTATTGGATGATTGTATTCTACCTTGATTTCCCTTAGAGTTTTCCTCATCCAAAGAACTTGAGTGCAACAATATGCTACTAATATGTATTCATCCTCTTTAGTGGATTGAGAAATGGAAGCCTATTTCTTACTCAACCAAGCAACAATACTATTACCAAGAAATAATTCACCCCCACTTGTACTTTTTCAATCATCAATATTGTCAGCCCAATCTAAATCAGTATATGCTACTAAGGTGAAATCTTCACCTTTTGGATACCATAAATCAAATTATAAAGTGCCCTTTAGATATTTACATATTCTCTTAATTTCTTGCACATGGGTATCTTTTGGGGCTTCTTGAAACCATTCCAACATACCTATAGCTTCCATAATATTAGGTATTGAAGCTATTACATATAATAGGTTCCCAATCATTGGGTTGCCTAGAGTTTTATAAATTATTTTAGAGATTCATCATCTTTACTTAATTTGCATCTCGTGACCATGGGTGTACTCACTGGTTTGAAATCATCCATCCTAAACATCTTCAACATATCTTTGATCTACTTGTGTAGCATAGATTTTGGCATCCAAGGTCTTAATAGCACTCTTAGGGTTTTTCACCCAGAAGGAGAAAGATGGGCCAAAATGCAATGTCACACTCAAAATCGATGCAGTATGGATGCAATATGCCTAGATGCAATATTTGAATGCAAGAAACTAATAATATTAATTGATTAATGAATGGAAACTAAGGAAACAAAGAATGTTTGAAAACACATTGTGTAATGCAAAAACACTTAGAAATGAGTGCAAAATGAAACAAAAATGCATGAAATTGGAAGTGTGCACTTGATATCTTGAAGAAGGATGGAAATGACATTTGAAATGATGCTAAAGTTGAAAACTTAGCCTATTAGTACTCATTTGCCATTCTGGCAGAATTAGTCCTAGTTTTGTGAAACTGAGCCAAAACCCGTTTTGGACAAAAGGGTATCCAGAAATGTAGAAAACTATGTTCAAGCTTGGAAATGAGACTCATTTTCCACTAATGGTGAATGAGTCCACTTTTGAATTTCTAAAGTTCCAAAAGAGGAAACAGGGCCTCTTAGTCAACACTTTGGCTTTCTACAGGTGTCTGCTTCTAAAATTATGATTTCTGAACCTGAAAGTGAGTTTTTGTTAATATTTTGACTTGTTCAATGAAGATAATACTTATAAAAATTTTCAATGCAATCTTGAATGATTTCTAAGCCTCCAAGATGTTTAAATCTATAAACACACAAGAGAAGAGAGAGAAATGGTGAATGTTAGGGCATGGGGGTTTGCCTTGGTCAAACCCCTTTAAGGTAATTAAACCAAAATAGAGAAAGAATGTAATGAAACATGCAATAATGGAGTTGATTACATTGCCATGATAATTGAACTTGAATTTCTGCAACAAAATATGAAGAATCTGCCCTTGAAGGTCTTAGGAAATTATCTTAATGACTTGCAATGATGAAACCCTAACTTGCTTGGCTTGAGATGGAAGAATGCTGGATTAATAATGAAGAATGGTTATGATTTAGGGTTTAGAGAGTTTATTTTATAGGCAATTCACCTTATTAGCTCGTAAATTGAATCCCTAAGGCGAACATGTAAAAATAATAAACTTAAATTTCAAATTTTCTCGCTCAAAACTCAAATTTGACCCAAATGGGACTCATTCACCACCTTGGGTGAATCAATCCCACTTGCCAGTGACTCATTCACCACAAGTGGCAAATTAGTCCTAGTGGGGCCATTTTGCCAGCTAAGATGCTAGGAAATAAGGAAATAAAGTTTAAATGGTGACCTTGTCAAGTATTTCATCAAATATTGCCTCGAGATGCACAATATGGGGTAATAGGGGCCTATTAATGATGATGTAAAGGTCAATTATGGATTGGGACACAAAATTCAATGTGAAAGTGTGATTAAATACATTTTAAAACACTAAAATGAGGTCCACACAACCTAGAAAGGCACAAGAACCTATGTGAATGTATAAAACACATTACAACACTAGTTTATCATTAAGTTTATTTTACAAGACTTCTAGATTAGTGTGATAATGTTATTAAACACATTTTATAATGTTGAATTAAGGGAAGATGGGCTCATTAAGTCTAGAAAAGTGTGAATGTCCTTTACAATACTTTACAACACCTTTACAAGATGTCATTAAATGCATTTGAAAGGGTCCAAGACCTAGTGTGGATGTGAAAAACACCTCACAACACCAAATCAAGGCCTTATTAAGTCTAATTTATCATTAATTATTCCCAAATCAAGCAAGTTTCCTTTTTTCTACAATACAACTTGGTTTGGGAGATCAATATGCCTTTATTAGATTAAGAAATTTGTAAGCCAAGGAAGAATGAAAATTAACCAAGAATGGACATCTCAAAACCATTTTGCATGTCCATGAAAAATATTGACACATTTTGTTACTACTACCACTAAAAAAGATATCATCTACATAAAATATAACAATCAACTGATTATCACCTTCAATTTTGATATAAAGATTTCTATCAATAATTCCCCTTTTAAAACCTTTTTGTTGGAGATACTTGTCAAGTATTGAGTACCATGCTTTAGGAGCTTTCTTTAGCCCATAAAGTTCCCTCTTCATCTTGCACACTGAACCAAAGATTTTTGTGTGGGGATCTCTCTTACACTTCTAGGGTTTTGAACCTAAAAGGAGAGAGGTACACAAATCTTAATGGCTCACTCAAGAAAAAACCCTTGAGATTCCAATGCAAAGGAGACTAAAATCTATCAAAGGGGATTGTCCTGAAGGCTGAAAACTAATAAAAGAGATTAACTACCAAATATAAACTTAGAAAATGCAAGATGCTTGAAAACACAATGTGATATGCAAAAAGACCTAGAAATGCAAGTAAACTATAACAAAAAATTATGAAATTGAAAGTGTGCACCTGGAGACTAGAAAGAGATGGAAAGGAGCTCTAGAATCTTGAAGAATTCACTATTTACACCAATTGGGACTCATAGACGAAACTAGGTGACTTAGTCCTGCTTCGAGAAAACTTTGCCGGAATAGGTTTAAGACGACTAGGTACTCAGATCTTTTAAAATCCTATTTAAGTCTGGGCAATGGCACTCATTTGCCACTAATGGAAAATCAATCCACCTCTGAATTTCTAAAAATTCAAAATAGGAAATTGTAGCCTTTAGTCTGCTCTTTTGCTCCTGATTCAGATTCGGGTCTGAAACTATCAAATTTGACTTGTAGGTGTTCTCCAAGCTCTCTTAGGGTTTTGAAATTTTTTAATAGATTTGATAATTTGTTGACAACTTTTCCAATCTTGTTCTTAGAAAAATTTGCAACCTAGACCTGCAAATCACATGAAAAGAGAGGGAAAAATTGTTGTAGGGTTAGTGAATAGGGGTTTGCCTTGGTCAAACCCCATCTTGGTAATTAAACCCTTGAAGTGAAATAGAAACAATGAATGAAATGATGAATGAACAAAACTCAATGCTACAACTCACTAAACCATTGAAGTAGAATGCTACAGACATGCAAGTAATAGCTCCAATAGATGTAGACTTGAAAATTCTTGAAATGCCTAAAATGCTTTCTTGATTGATTGATTAATTGGTTGAGGGTGAAATGAGTAGAAAAACCCTATATTTATACTTGATTATGTAATAATTCCTTATAATACATCACAGGCCAACCTTAGATCTTAGAAAATAAAAACCCGCCAGAAATTTGAATTGAATTTGAATTTTGGGCCAACGGGGACTCATTCACCCCTAATGGAAAATGGGTCCAACCTAAGGTATTTAAATTGGGTTTCAAAATTTAGATATTTTAAATGATGTTTATCAGGATTATTTTAAAAATACACTTAAGTAAGGCTTGTAAATGTAAAATGGGGCCAACTAAAGCATAAGAAAGGTCAATTATTAATGATAAGCCTACCAAAGTGTGAAAGTTTGTTACAACACTTTGAAATAAGGCTTAGTAAATGATAAAAAAAGGTTATTTAGGTGAAATATATTAATAAGATCCTAGAAAAGTGTGAAAGTGTGTTATAATACTTCACAGTGCTTTTGTAAGGCATCATAAAATTCTTATTAGTTCACAAGGCCCCAAGACCTAATGTGAATGTGTGAACCACATTACAACACTAAATAAAGGAAAAACTAAGCCAACATCCACAAGAAGGACCCAAATGAGTGTGAAAATGTCCAAAGATCCATTTTTATATGCTACATTTAGCCCCCACTTTAGTGAGAGGATGAACCTGCTTCAAACTCACACTAAAGTAGCCAAACACACACATCAAGAGGGATCTGAGTGCACCCATGCTGGAAAGATGAGACAAAAAAATAAAGAGGGGTGATCAAGCCCGCAAGATCAAGATCCCATAGCAAACCAAACATAAGCACAAGGGAAAACACATGAAAATGATATAAAGATCAATGACAAGGCCAATCATACACTGCCAAAGGTGAAAGGGAGAAAAGGAAAGAAAGAAAAGAGAGAATCGGATCAAGCTTCGATAATTTCTCCATCCCGATGTGGATCAGATCTAGGTTGTTTTTTCGAAAAACACATACTCACTTTGAGGTGACGAAACTCATGGTTGTCTGCTGGGTGAGAAGTCCTAGAAGGTGAGAAACATACACTCATGGCTGGTATGCACTCACACACATGTAGGTGGCTATGGGGAAAGTCATGCCACATAATGGGCTTCCCGTTCAACCATACCAAAGTTATACCTCCTAATAACTTTAATAAGGCACCATAAGAGAAAATTGCTTTTTGAGCTTCATGAGACAAGCAAAACTTCATATGCTCGGAGCTGATGAAAAAATGTGATGGCACCATAGGCATGCAAGTTGTATTATGCAAGGTGGTCATATAACAACAAATACAACATGCAAAGAATGTTAAAAGGAGTCTTTCTTGGTTCATGTGAGGTCTTTAACTTAGGGAACATTGTGCCGAATGTCTCCAAGGGAGGACTGATCAAAGAATAGAAAATTCACAACTTAGGGGATGCAGTGCATCACATCAAGCCACTAAGAGAAATGCAATATGCTAAGATAGATCATGCTCATGAAGGAAACTATACCCAATGTCATCCACAAAATGACAAACACATCGTATGAAGTAAGAAGGCTTCACTAAGAACCAGAAAAAGGAAAATGAAAAAGAATAATGCCAATGTATGCCCCCACTTTAAAGAAATTGCTAACACCATACTGTGAGCAATTACTTTAAAGTGGCACATGAAAAATGCAAACAGAGAAGACATGAGAGCCAAGTTGAAAAGTGCTATGTTTCCGACTAAGGCTACGCCATGTGAAGGAAAGGAAAAAGAAAAGGAAGGGGTTGCCCTGAAAATGAAAAGACCAAACACATAAGGTATCTATGGATTTGGGGTAAGTATGTTCGCTACTGCAATGTTTTGTAAGGAGCTTGAAACTGTCATCATCCCCCAAATACATAGAATTGGAAGAATGACACAAAGAGAGTGAAAACAAAGAAAAACCTTTTAGGTCAACATGGAAGAGACATAGGGTGTCTCGACACCTTGCGTCATCCCCAAAAGGAAAACATAAGATAAATGAAAAAGAAAAGGTGAAAGAAAAGGAAAATATTTTGGGTCAACATGAAGGAGACATGAATGTATCAATGCCTTAAATCATCCCAAAAAGGAAAACACAATCCAAAAATAAAAATAAAAATGAAAAACGTGAAAGAAAAGAAAAAGGCCTTTTGGGTCAACATGAAAGAGACATGAATGTCTCAATGCCTTGCGTCATCCCCAAAAGGAAAACACAAGCAAAAATAAAAGACAAGTGAAAAAGGTAAAAGAAAAGAAAAAGGCCTTTTGGGTCAACATGAAAGAGACATGAATGTCTCAATGCCTTGCATCATCCCCAAAAGGAAAACACAAGACAAATGAAAAATAAAAGGCAAAAAAAAAGGAAAAGATTTTGGATCAACATGAAGGATACATGAATGTCTCAATGCCTTGCATCATCCCCAAAAGGAAAACACAAGCCAAAGCAAAAAAGGTAAAAGAAAAGAAAAAGGCCTTTTCGGTCAACATGAAAGAGACATGAATATATCAATGCCTTGTGTCATCCCCAAAAGGAAAACACAAGCCAAAAAGAAAAAGACAAGCAAAATAGGTAAAAGAAAAGAAAAAGGTATTTTGGGTCAACATGAAAGAGACATGAATACCTCAATGCCTTGTGTCATCCCCAAAAATAAAAACTAAGCCAAAAAGAAAAATACAAGAGAAAAAGGTAAAAAAAAAGAAAAAGGCCTTTTGGGTCAACATGAAAGAGACATGAATGTCTCAATCCCTTGCATCATCCATGTGAGAGACCAAAACCTGCATTGATCAAAGATTTACAAATATGAGTTAAATCTGTCAACTTTGAACAAATGAGATAGAAGCCCTCCCCATGAAATTGTTGAGCAAACGTAAAGGAAATAATGACATTATCAAACTAATGTAAAATCATAAGCAACATAAGCATAAAATCTATTCCTAAACTACTCAAGCATCATCCCATAGGGGGATTGGTGCTACTTTGATATGAAAAGTAGCCCTTTCCCAACCCCTTTCGATAAGCTAAATGATGAAACTACTTTTAAGATGCTATGGATAATCAATTAGATGCAAGATGGTGATAAGATGAAGTGAAAGATGAATGTGTATCAAGTTGCCTAAGATTGTGGAGGATTAATACAATAGAGGAGGCCTCTATTTATATCCAAGAAGGATAAAAGAATGCCAAACATGGAGGATGTGGGACTAAAGATCCACCAATAGGAAGGATCCACTTGTCAACTTGTGATAGGTTGAGGAATGAGCACATTTTGGTCAATGTGCCAAAGAGGAGGAGATTTGAAATTTGAATTTGATGACAAGATGAGTTAAATGCTGAGTTTGACCTTTGCAAGAGACATGTAAGAGCTCATAAATGCCTTGTTGGATGTACATGTCAACTTGGGGGGAGATTCAAATTTGGAATAATATTCCTCAAAGATGCCAAGTTGAGAGAAAAGGAGGATTTAATAAATTGATTAAAATCCTTTAATTGTGCAAGTGGGAAAATCTAGAGGATGTGATGGGTGATTAGGATTAGCATTAATCATGGATTTGATTAATTAAGATGATGTTAGGTGATTTTGAATTTTGACTTAGATACTTGTATTTATTTAAATCAAAAGGGAGGAAATTGATACACTATCCATTTAATTAAATACATTTGATTTAATTAAATGAAGAGACTTTAGGAGATAACCTTGATTTATTTAATTGACAAGCGAATACGAATTAGTTAAATATACATGTGTGATGTCAATTTCACGTCTCTACAATCCCCAAAAGGAAGACATAAAAAAAAAAGAAAAAGATAAAAAGTGAAAGAGATGCACGACATAGAGAAGAATGAAGGTAAAAATAGAGGAATGCCACAAAGAGAGAGAACACCAAACAAAACATCACAGGGGATCACATTACACAAATGCAATCACACAAAATAAAATGCAAAAGAAAAAGAAAATACAAAAGACTAGTAAGGAAAATGCAAGTCAACCATCAAGCAAGTCATCCACCTCCCAATCTTAGTCTGCATAAGTGGAAGGTGAACAACACAACTAAGGGATAGTGCCAATTGCATTACTATGACAAGGCTAATAAATTTGTGCCCCCACTAAGTGTGAGACAAGAATGAGCCAAGGGTTGTGATGGGAAAGGTTATGAAATAGTGAAAATGGAGGATTCTAGAACTATTTCTTGACAAGGAGTAGGAGAGTATATTATGCGATCACTGGATAGCAATTATTACCATCAAAGTGATACTTGCTTAGTATTTCTTTCAATGTATGACACTCATCACTACTATGTCCAAGAACATGATGATATGCACAATTGGGAACTTTGACATCTTTAGGATATATCACCAACCTATTCATAGGTGGTAATATTATGAGTTCTTTGTTTAAAAGTATTTGTAATTTCCTTTCAATTTCAAGTGGTGGGCAGAGAGGAAACCTTAGTTTTTATAACTTGTAAGGTATCTTGCATTTGCTAGACTCACCTTTTTTTGTGGTTGAAGGAAGAGGACCCAATCGGATCCTGCCATTCATGCAATTTTTATTATTCAAGGGTTTTTCCCTAGGAAGAAGGGTATTCAAATCAAGGGGGAGAATCAAAGATCACCATACCATCAACATGACGCCTTAGATATTCTCTAGGAGGCTCGCTGTTATGAGGGGGATCTTGATAGCCTATCCCCTTGTTATTTTCATCGGTTGGTAATTGCTCTAAGAGTTGATGTATTTCATGTTCACTTGTTGTGTTACATCCTTGTTTTCTCAAGATAGTGAAGCCTTTCCCATATGTGTCTTTAAGGTTGACGGGAGTGTTTGTTACTTTGCTATCATAAAATAGTTGAGTGTTTTCTTGTTTAGAGGAACTAGGTTCACCTAGTGTAAGGAACTTAGGTTCAACTTTTGTTTCAAGATGTAAGTAACCAAACATCTCAAGAGGTAGTATTGAAGGAAGGTCTTGTTGTTTCATGGATGGATAAAAGGATGCATTAGCTTCAAGGTTGTCAAGGAAATCATTTAGGAACTTATTCATGTTGTCATCATCTTCTCCAATGATGTCAGCATCACAAGGAGGAAATTCATTAGGAGTTGAAGGAGCATGAGTGAGTTTAGTGTCATTAGGATCAGTTCCAAAGGAACAACTTGACACATCTACTAAGGACTTTAATGACATCCAAGTCTTATTAAAACAAATATCCATGATGCAAATTGTATGAAAGTAAACTAGATACAATGAATTGAATGAAACAATAAATCTAGAAATAGAAACAAAAAGGTAACAACAGAAAACAAAAACTCATAAAATGAAGATTAAATGTCAGAGAATGCAATGCAGAATGTGCAAGGGGACTGATTCTCCCTAAGTGGTGAATGAGTCTTGGTATTGATTTTTTTAAAATTTTTTAGAATTTTGAATATGAATTTTATTCCTTTTATGTTTTCTCATGTAGATGTTTGATGCAAATAAAATTTTTTATTGTTCTTTTAATGAAATTAAGTGCAATAATGCAAGCTAAATGAACTTTTCACTAATGCAAATTTTGAAACCTTGGAATGCAAATTAAACAATGCAAAATGAAATGCAATGTTAATGTAAGCTATTCCTAGGATGTAAATGCACTCTAAATCAGAAATATGATGCTGTAAATGTAGGTTCCCCACAATCAACCAAATATTTTTGTGTGGGGGTCTCTCTTACACTTCTAGGGTTTTGAACCTAAAAGGAGAGAGGTACAAAAATCTTAATGGATCACTCAAGAAAAAACCCTTGAGATTCCAATGCAAAGGAGACTGAAATTTTTCAAAGGGGATTATCTTGAAGGCTAAAAACTGATAAAAGAGATTAACTACCAAATGTAAACTTAGAAAATGTAAGATGTTTGAAAACACAATGTGATATGCAAAAAGACATAGAAATATAAGTAAACTACAATTTTTTTTATGAAATTGAAAGTGTGCACTTGGTGACTAGAAAGAGATGGAAAGGAGCTCTGTAATCTTGAAGAATTCAAAGTTGATACCAACTGGGACTCATACACCAAGCTGGGTGACTTAGTCCTACTTCAAGAAGACTTTACTAGAATAGGTTTCAGACAATTAGGTACTCAGATCTTCAAAAATCATGTTTAAGCCTGTGTAGTGGGATTCATTCACCACTAATGGTGAATTAGTCCACCTTTGGATTTCTAGAAATTCAAAATAGGAAATTGTATTCTTTAGTCTGCTCTTCTGCTCCTGATTTAGATCCGGGTTTGAAACTGTCAAATTTGACCTGTAGGTGTTCTCCAAACTTCTATTAGGGTTTTGACAACTTTTAATAGCTTTGATAATTTGTTGAAAACTTTTTCAATCTTTTTCTTTGACAAATGTACAACCTAGATTTGCAAATCACATGCAAAGAGAGGGAAAAGTTGTTGTTGGGTTAGTGAATAGGGATTTTCCTTGGTCAAACCCTATCTTGGTAATTATACCCTTGAAGTGAAATAGAAGTAATGAAGGAAATGATGAATGAACAACATGGAATTTTATAGCTCACCAAACCCTTGAAGTAGAATATTGTAGACATGCAAGTAATAGCTCCAATGGATGTAGACTTGAAAATGATTGAAATGCCTAGAATGCTTGAATGATTGATTGATTAATTGGTTGGGGGTGAAATAAGTAGAAAAACCATATATTTATACTTGATTATGCAATAATTCCCAAAAATACAGCATCACAGGCTGACCTTAGATCTTAGAAAATAAAAACCCGCCAAAAATTTGAATTTTGGGCCAAAGGGGACTCATTCACCCCTAATGGCGAATGGGTCCCACCTAAGGCATTTAAAGTGGGTTTCAGAATTTAGATATTTTAAATGATGTTTCTTGAGATTATTTTCAAAAATAGACTTAAGTAAGGCCTGTAAATATAAAATGGGGCCAATTAAAGCATAAGAAAGGTCAATTATTAATGACAAGCCTAGAAAACTATGAAATTTTGTTACAACACTTTACAACACTTTGAAATAAGGCTTGGAAAATTATAAAAAGAGGTTATTTAGGTGAAATATATTAATAAGATCCTAGAAAAGTGTGAAAGTGTGTTACAATACTTCACAACACTTTTGCAAGGCATCATAAAATTATTATTAGTTCACAAGGGCCCAAGACCTAATGTGAATGTGTTAACCACATTACAACACTAAATCAAGGAAAAACTAAGCCAACATCCACAAGAAGGACCCAAATGAGCATGAAAATGTCCAAAGATCCATATTTCTTTGCTGCACACACATAATCCTTATGTTTTGATAAGAGGAACCATTTTGGCTGTTCAATATACAATTTTTCCTCTAAGTTTCTATTTAGAAAGGATTACTTGACATTCATTTGATATACTTTAAAGTTTTTAAAGAAAGAAAATTCCAAAAAAATTCTAGTAGCCTCTAGTTGTGCAACACCTAGGAAAAAGTTTGTTTAAAATCAATACCTTCTACTTGAGCATACCTTTTGCATACTAACTTTTCTTTTATTTCTCACAACTTGGATATCTTAATTTAGCTTGTTCCTAAACACCCACTTAGTGCCAATCACATTTTTATCTTTAGATCTTGGGAAATGTTCCCAAGTCTCATTATTTTCAATTTGGTTTAGCTCTTCTTGCATAGCACCAACAAAGTGTCTTTCTTCACTTGCTTATGTAAATTTCCTAGGTTCTATCCTAGATAGTAGGAATATGTTTACATGTTCTAATGTATTTTCCAATCATATTCTTGTTTGAATTTCAATATCATTTTCACCAAGAATCAAATCTTCTGGATTACTTTTTTCGACAAATTTGGATGGTGTCTTTGTCCTTTCATTCAATTACCTCATCTTCAACTTCTTCCTCTCTTTCCTCTTCCTTGAAACTTGCTTTGGATAATCAACTTCATGTGGTTTTTCTTTTTGATTCTTTCCTCATTCACTTTTACATTTGCACTTTCAACACTTTTGTGTAATTTTTTATTATAATAGATCTACATGTTTTATTCCTGAATAGTAACCAAGGAAGATACACTAATCATATCTTGAGTTAAATTTTCCCAAATCTACATCATCTCTTCTTATATAGCATTTTCTGCCCAAAACTTTGAAGTACTTAACCAAGCCTACACTTTCATAGTTCATAAGGTGTATTGCAATTGTTGACTCTAATTTTTCCTTAATTCAGAATGTAGATTGTTGTATGAACCATCTCTCTCCAAAATGTGTTTGATAACTTGGACTCATTTAACATAGTTCTTGCTCTCTTGAATAGTTCTACTTTTTCTTTCTACAAATCCATTTTTCTATGGAGTCCTTGTAGTTGAAAGGAATCTTCTTATTCCTTGATGTTCACAAAATTATTAAAATCCATGCTCAAAGTACTCACCTCCTCTATTTGATCTTAGGCACTTCATTTTCAAACCAGTTTCATTTTCAACTAAGGCTTTGAATTCCTTAAACATCTCAAATGCTTCAAAATTTTCTTTTAAAAAGGTAACTAATGTCATCCTAAAATAATCATCGATTAGATGCATAAAATAACACTCACATTGAAATTATTTTGTTCTTGCTGATCCACAAAGGTCTATATGGACACATTTTAAGGGTTTTGATGTTGAATACTCCTTTGATTTAAAAATCTCCATTGTTTATTTTCCATGTTGGTAATACTTGAAAATAGTATTTGAAGGTCTTTTAATCTTTGACATATCTCTCACAACCTGCATAGTGCTGATTTTTACTAGGTTATTAAAATTTATATGCCTTATCCATATGTTCCATTATCCACTCTCATTTTCTTTCCCCATGTAGCATCTTTCTCCTTTAATTTCACTAAGAAAATAAATATTATTCATAATTCTACTTGCATCTATGACTAGCTTTGCTATACAGTCCTTTTGATTTCACAACCTTCAACATGAAATGTGAGTGTGTGCCCTTGGTCACACATTTGACTGACATATATAATATTATGCTTCAACCCTTCAACATATAAAACATATTCAATTTTTTTTTCTATTGTCAAGGATAAGAGTATCTTTTCCAGTTATCCTCATTATAGCATTGTCTCCAAATTTTACTATACATTCATTTACTTCTTTCAATGTGAGGAATTTTCTCTTGTATCATGTCCTATGGATTGAGAAACCATTATCAATATAGCACTGATTTCTATCATTTTCAACATGAAATAATTTTGCGCAAGCATGAATCTCTCCTTTTCTTGTTCTTGCTTCTATTTCCATACTTTTAAAATTTCCTCTTTTTTTAGCCATAATATCCTTATTCTTGTTCTATTTAGAAGGTTCCACAAAAAATTCTACAAAAAACATGCTATGTGACCAAAGTTGTTGCACTTATAACGTATAACATTACAATCCACTAAAGGTGGAAATGAATTATAGTTCCTATTTGTAAACACATAAGGAATTAAATTCTTATTCCAAAACAAGTTATTTCTTGCACACGCACCCTATAGTCTATTGCTTTATGACCATAATGATTACACAAAAAACAATAACCAAAGAAAGAATGTTGGACCCTGATCATATGTTTTTACCTTGGAAGAAAGGAATTTTTGAAATTTTCCTTGTTATATTTGGGATGAGTGCTTGTTTTTTATGGGACTTGATTCTATTTCTTCTTATTGATATGACTTTTGAGAGTATCTACATAAATTTTTGTCTTTTCCTCATTTTCCTTCTTTGGTGGCTCTTTATGATCTCTTTTGTTGGCCATTTTTTTTTTATATCTGGAAGACTAGTCTTTATAAATGGTGACCTTTGTCCATTGATGATACCATCTAAGATCTCATTACTCTTCTCAAATTTGAGGCTTCTATTTAGATTATTGGTTGTTTTCTCTAGTTCCTTCCTCAAGGAATCAATTTCAGACTCTAGCCTCTCACAATTTTCTTACTGTTTTTCTTAATTGGATTCTCACCTCTTCTTCAATCCTTTTTACTTATTCAAGTTAAATCTTGAGGTTGATGATCATATTTTTTGATTCCTCAAGAATTTATTATTGTTTTTCCTTATATTCATAATGCTCTTCAATTTGTAATTTTTGTTTCAGGTTCTTCTTAAGCTTCTTTATTTAAATTAGGGAACAAATGAGTTCTCATTCCAAATAGATACTTCCTAATATATTTAAGCATTCTCTTCCCTTTTGGCTCATTCTCTTATATTTCTTTGACTTTAATTTTTAAGATATCACTTTTTTTTTATTGCCACGAATAAAATCTCTTCTCCATCGCTAGCAGATAAACTCTCTTTGGATGAACTAATTTCCTCTTTGGAATAAAGGATTTTCTTGTTCTTGTGAAATATCTTCTTTTTCTCAGGTTTTCCTTTTTTGTGTCTCCTTTTATGTTGATAATGTTTGCCATATTTCTTTATTTTATGCTCTTCTTCCTCATCACTAATTTCATTTGATGTATATGGGTATTTGGCAACAAAATGTCCTAACTTTTGACAATTAAAGAATTTAAAATGTAACTTATCTTTGTTTTTTGGATCCTTTTTTAGCTTCCTCACAAAATGGGCTTCTTCTTCGTCTAATTCATCATTGGAACTATTGCTTGGATTGGGATCTTTATTTTTCATTTTCTTTGAGGCTTTGAAGATTTCCTCTTATTTAGATGGTTCTTCTTTTAAGTCCTCATTTCATATGCTATGAGTATCCCATGTAATTCATCCATTGTTAGAGTATCTAGATATTTTATTTATCCAATGGCAAAGACTTTGGCATTAAATCTCAAAGGAAGATACATTAATACTTTTTGCACAATCATTGAATCCTAAATTTTTTCTCCAAGACCTTTGATAGTGTTAACAATTTCATCCACATGAAGTAGATAGACTGCAATGTTTTCTTCATCCTTTATTTTCAAACTTTTGAGTTTTCTTGTTTATATTTTTGAAGCTTAGCTTTCTTTACCTTTTCATCTCATTCATAGATGTTCACTTTTGATAGACCACACAAAATTGCATTAATATATTTCTTTATAGTGGATTACCTTGACAAACTCAAATTTTGATAGACCACACAAAATTGCATTAATAAATTTTTTCACTATTTTCACTCACCTTCTTTCCATCTAGATCTATTGGTGGAGATGATGGAGCTACATATCTGTTCACAATTGATTTCCAAATACCAAAGCCAAGAGCCATTAGGTAAATGTGCATACTTATGCTCAAATATGCTTCATAAATTTGCTCAAATATGCTTCATAAATATGCTAAAATATGCTTCATAAGTCTACTAAAATATGCTTTATAAATCTGCTTGTGTGGAAAATACATTACATT
The DNA here is from genome assembly GCA_007258455.2 of Sequoia sempervirens. NCBI lineage: Eukaryota > Viridiplantae > Streptophyta > Pinopsida > Cupressales > Cupressaceae > Sequoia > Sequoia sempervirens. The sequence continues at coordinate 76,246 of VDFB02124846.1, read as the reverse complement.
AAATTCTTTCCTTCTAACTTTGATTCAATCTTCTATTTATAACACCAATGTTCCTCTTCACTCAAGGGAGGTGATTCCTCAAGAGGGGTTGTCATTATTAAAACAAAATTAACTAATTTTTAATCTTCCCAAGGAGGCACTGCTCAAGGAAGGGTCAGCCTCCATTAACAAATTTAATTTAATATAATTTCTCTACAAGGGGTGAACACACCAAAGGGTTGTCTAGCATAAATATAATAACCTTTTTTTATGCCAAAGTATGACCAACCCAAAGATAAATATTAAGTTAATGTTAATTTGCATATAGCAAAGGGAGTTGATCAAAAATCTTCAAAAGAAGTAATGTAATTTTGAGAATTGTTATGGAAAGGTTGATTAGTGACCTTTGACCTTTTTCTTGGACCAACGGTGTCCTCTTTGACACCAATGACAACCTCTTTGATACAAATGAAAACAATCTTATGAACACAAACTTATCCTAAAATTGATATTCTAATACCATGTTAGAATTTTAAATCAAATATATAACCCATAATCTCTATTTCAAGTAGCTTACTAAAACTAAACTAGCAAACTCTTCGTAATGAGATTTCTCATGATTTTTTCGAATGAAGATTATTCTGCTCGTAAATCTACTGCTGTCTTTAAGAATTCTAAATATTGTGTTCAAGCAATACCTTATTTAAATAATAACACTTAATTATACATAGACATTAAAAGATGGAACAACAGGCTAATAGCAAGTGGGTCTTATTTAATTATTTAATAGATATTAGTCATATAGATTCTGCAATTATTAAAATTCAGATCCTTGCAAAATCAAGCGACTTCTTCCCTTCCAGCTTGTTAGTGAGATAGTGACGATTGTAGTCAGCATGCTTATAGTTCTTGTACAGCCTTGGATGGTCTTCATCTATCAGTTGAGGCAATGGACCCAACTCCACATCGTAGCTTGGAGCATGAAATGTAGCAATCGATAATCTTTCTTTGTTCCTGTTTGTTACTGCTCTGTGCTCAACACTCTTGTATTCTCCATTTGTCAGAACCTGCCAGCATTCAAACATTCAATTTTCTATCCATATATTCAATGCTATTTCAATTCCTTGTCTAATTGAAACTTGTCCAGGCATACCTCTAGAGTGTCCCCTATGTTGATAACTAGAGCATCTGGGATTGGCTCTACAGAAATCCACTGGTTCTGGTTAAGAATCTGCAAGCCCACACATTCATCATCTTGCAGCAACACAGTAAGAGCACTTCCATCAGAGTGTGCACTTAAACCTAGAACCAGATCAGGCCTAGGGCACGGAGGATACAAGTTCATCCTCACCGCCTGCACAATTTCTCCAAACATCTCTTCAAATATATTGGGCTGTAGGCCCAGATTTTCAGCTATGGCATTCAACAATTTCCAGCAGAGTGTAGATACCTCCCTCGAATAAGCTTCCACTGTATCACTGCAAAACTCATGCAAGAAACCATGCACTATCAATATCTCAGGTCATGATTATCAATTGGTTTGCATGCGGTGAACTGGGTTAAAATCACCAGGCGTACTGCATAATATAAGGGAGATTAAATTAAAAATACTTCTGACTGTGCCCATCTCTGTTCAATAGAAAAACTCTAGTTGATGAAAAGGATATAAAACCTGAATAGATTACCTGAAAAGTAGCGGCTTTGCGGGCCAAAGGTTTTCCTTGCGAATAGATTTGGGCATGGTTCCCAAGGCCATCATATCACTCCAGTCTAAATTCTGGTCATCTGAGAAAACGAAACCATGACCGTATCCCTGGATTGTGCCAGGAAGCATTGCGTATTTATCTTTTTCTTGAAATGGCAACTTGAAGAATTCCCTCGCCACCTTTTTTATTAGCTCCAGTAGTTCCCGGTCGATTCCATGATTAGACACCTGAAGGAGGAGACAAAAAGGATTCCAAATCACAGTCAATTTTTAGCATTTCAAAAGTATAGTGCCATGTGGAGATCACTTTGATAACTAAAGCCAATTAGATTGAACATATGAGTTCTGCTATGTCTACGAATATAAAAAGGATTTTTGAAGTATTTAGCGGGTTAAGGGAAGAGCCCATTAAAGAATAATGCAGAAGTATTTCTTGTTCATAGAAATTTGAAACAACTGTAGAAGGTGATGTATATTTACTCCTACAAACCTGAAAAAAACCCCATTCTTTACAAGCTCGGGCGAGCCTGTCCATCTCATGTTGTCTAGTGGAATGGTGTGAGGAGAGTAACTTGGCCATGTCAATGAGAGGAACATGAAGACCAGGGGGAGCACTTAGTGCTGTACATCCAATCCTCTCTTGTTGAGGTCGAATATATCTCTGTGGTACATCCTCACCCTTCAACTTTGCAAGCTCCTGCACGTCATCAACCTTAAAAGATGTGCCCATTTTCGACGTTGAACTGGCCATTACAAGAATTGCCAATACTATTATGCCTCAATCACGATGTTTGCCCTAATCACGATGTTCAGAGACGCTGCATGTTGTTAAACATCAGCAGGAAATAGTATATATAGGCAAGCAAGAACGAACATCTACCCAACAAAGCGTATAATGCTGTACTGATTTGTTGGTTAGAATTGTGTTCCAGCTCCACGGAAAAACAATCTTCGGACTATTCTGTCGCTCTTTACTAGACCGTCGGACAGATGATTGATTATAATCTGATCATAAAGCATTATATTTATGTTAGTAATCACATTTAGTTGTCCTAGTTATTTGTGATTAGTGGTTTCATGTTGCATACACGTGTATTAGTAATCACACTCAGTTGCAGTTGGAGATCATGTTAAGTTTTTTAATAGATTAAAATAAATATTTGAAAAATCTATGTATGAAAATTGTTAATTAATATGAAAATATATTTTAAAGCTAAAAGTATATCTAAATATAGTTTTGTTTATGTAGATAATTTAGATTTTCTATTATAATTTCAAAGAATTTCTTATAAATGTTTTTATTTTTTAATTTATAAATTTGTGAAAAAAATAAGATCATGGAGATTATAGAAGAAGACAGTGTTTAAATTCAAAATAGATTATATATTAATATGAAAGATAATTTGTATAATGTGTTTACAAAAGGATTACAAAAATTATCAATAAAATAGTTTTGTTTGTTATTTATGCTCATTGTGTACACTCTTTGAAGAGCTGTTGTTGATTTTAAATTCTGATCTGTTCTCTCTAACCACTTCCCTATTCTTCCTTTTTGTTTTCTATCCATTTTTTTGATTTCGAACTACCAATTAATTATTTTTTTTCAAAAAAAAAAAACATTTTTCTTGCTTAAAAATTGATTCAAATCTAAGCATCAATAACTAATCCTCCAAAAATAAATAAATTTCTATAGATTCTATAAGATAGGATGTCTCTATATGCATCGAATCTTGGTAAATTATGATGGACTTATTAGAAATGTATTTCTTTGAATTAAGGTTTTGTATTACAAACACTCCACTTTAATCATAAGTCTTTTAAACAATTACTCTATAATTTTGAAGCTAAACTATGCTTTTTTAGAGCTAACTTTCTAAAGCATTCTAGAGCTAAATTTTTGGAACATTCCAAAGCTGACTTTCTAGAGCTGATTTTTTAAGTTGACTTTTCAGTAGCGTAAAGATTCACAAATTTCACTACATATGGCTTCAAGAAATTAAGAGGCCTTCAAAGCTGGTGTCACTATATCCATAATTGAAAAATTATTTCTTAAACATTTAAAACTATTGTTTAAGAATCGTTTGGTGAAATATAGGATTTGTTGCTCAAATTTTATAAACCTAAATTTTAATTTTTCCATGTTCTACTAACTTCCTTATGAAATGAAAATCGATCCCAATGTGCTTGCTTCATCCATGAAAAAATGGGTTCATTGTTAGAGCTATTGATGATATATTATTGCAATATAGGGTTGTACAATATTCTTGTTCCTCCTTCAAGTCTACTAGGATCCTCCCAAGCCAAATTGATTAGCATGCTACTAAATTGACTATCCTATTCAAAACTTCTATTGTGGAAAGAGAAACTATTTTCTATTTCTTGGATGGCCATGAAATGGATCCTAAACAAAAATGGAAGACATATTTGAATATTCTCTTCCTTTCATCTAAATTGCCTACCTTGTCACTATCAATATATCCAACTAGCTCTAACTTACTTGGTATGGTATTTAAAGAATTCCATAGCCCATAGCACCATTAACATATCTTGTGATTCTTTTTCTTCTCACCAATATGTATGATTTACTATCTCCTTAAATATGAAATCATGCTTTTAATTCATTCATTATGTCAAATTTTATTTCTATTAATTAAATTAAGCTTGCAACCATGCTCTTGTACAAGGTTAGATTTACATTGCTAATATAATCTTTCTTACTTAATTTAAAACTTATGATTATTAGTGTTGATGTAGGCTTGTTGAACAATATTCTAAATATCATCAAAATTTCTATACCATACTTTTGTTGAAAAAAATATATTCCACGATCTATTTTTCTTACCTTAATACTAAAGAAACATTTTTAAAAATCTAAGTTTGTCATTTAAAACACTATTTCCATGGCTTTCTTGAACTTGAAAAAAATTATAATCTCATGATGATTTGTCTTGATGTAGAGGGTGGGCTCACTATTGCTTTTGTTGAAGCCATTTATTAACAAATATGAGTAATGTTTTTATATTATTCTTGATATTCTTGTTTCAGTCTACAAAGAGATTTCTTTAGCTTATACTATTGGACATATGATTGATCATAATCTAATCATAAATTATTATATTTATGTTAGTTACCACACTTATTTGTCCTAGTTATTTGTGATTAGTGGTTCATGTTCCATACATGTGTATTAGTAATTGTGGCATAGAAAATTGGACAGTCTTGAGAAAAGAGACAATTTCAAGCTTAATTTGGACCTACTTTTGAGTACCCTTGCATTATTCAATCTTCAAAACAACATTTATAGGCCCCTAAGACCAATTATTTTTTATCTAGAGGCCCATTTCACTTGAGAAATCATCTAAATCCTGATAAACAACACTTAATTCACTCATATCCTGAAAACCCACCTCCAAAAACCACTAATCGGACCCATTCGCCACCTTGGGCGAATGAGTCCCCTCTGGTGGGACCCATTCACCAAGGGTGGCGAATGAGTCCCTTTTGGGGGGAAATTCATGTTTGAGTGGGAATTCAATTAATTCAACTTAATTTTTTAGTGTATGTCGACATCTTATGTCTAAATAATAGGAAAATTAGGTGTTGATGCCTATAAATACACATTTTAGGTCATTTTTCACATCTCTTAGTCATTTTTTACAAAGGAAAATCAAAATTCAAGTGTTAGGAGTCTTCCACAATAAGTTTCATTTGCTTTTTCTATAACAAAGTTGAAGCTTTAGGGCAACAAACTAGGGTTTTGCAGATCTTCAAGCTCACTTCTCATTCAAGATCCAACATTGCAAAGAGTTGATGATGGATGCCTATGGTGAATCAAGGAGAAATCTAGGTTGAGGAGATGCAACTAGCCATCAAATCAAACCTAAAGAATTGTTTTCAAAGTGATTCCATCTTCCATTTTCTCTCTATCTTCAGAATAAGGTTTGTAAATTTCATTTGTATGTCATTTACATCCATTTGATATGTTGTAGGGTTTCTAGGATTGAAGTCTTGCATCATTCAAATCACAATTGCACATCTTATTCTAGCACATTAGAATAGGGTTTTGTCATACTTCAAATTTTCATAGCCTTTGACACACTTAAGGCTAGGGTTTTATGCAAATTTTATCCATTCAAGGTTTGATTACCTAATTAGGGGTTTGACCAAGGCAAACCCCCCATTAGACAAGAAATTTTAAGTTGTTTTGCAGGTATTTTCTAAGACCCAGATTCAAATTCCCATCAAAAAGTGCTATACAGGTGACAAGGTGTAGGTCTGAGATTTGAATTTGTAGAAAACTAAAAAATGACTGATTCGCCATGGATGGTGAATGAGTGCACTTAAGGTGGATATTATAGTTAAATGTAGATTCTAGTACCTAGTTAGCAGAAATCAGTTTCTGGGTAGAAAACCTTGACCTGGGACTGATTCGCCCAGGGTGGCGAATGAGTCCCAGTCAACCTAAAAGTCATTTTTTGTAGATTTCCAGAGTGCTTTTCAGTCTTCATCAATCTTACAGGTGTACACATTCTAAGTTATAGCTTTATGTTTGGTTCTACTTGCATTTTTGTTCATCTTTTAAGTCTTTTGCAAACGTCACCATGTTTTCAAACATTGCATATTTCATTAGTTTTGCATTAATAATCAATCAATTTCATCACTTAGCTGAATTTAGATCATTACATTTTATCATAATCACATCATACATTCCTTAGTTTGAGTGAACCACCTCAATTTTAGGTTCTATCTCTCTCCTTTTAGGTGAAAAATCCTAAGAGTGCAAGATAAGTACATAGAACACACCTCAAAATTCATGGTTCAGTAATCACACTTAGTTGCAGTTGGAGCTTAATTTTTTAATAAATTATAATAAATATTTGACAAATCTATGTAAGAAAATTGTTAATTAATATGAAAATACATTTTAAAGCTAAAAGTATACTTGTATATCGATTTGTTTATAGAGATAATTTAGATTTTCTATTATAATTTAAAATAATTTTTTATTTATATTTTTTATATAATTTAGTGTTGTTAATGTTCTCCCTAGAGCTTTAATTTTGTACACTCTTACATTTTAAACTCTAATCTATTTTCTCTAACTACTTCCCTATTCTTCCTTGTTTTCTATCCATTTTTTGGTTTCCAAATGGAAATTAATTATTTTTTTCCAAAAAAATTTCTTGTTTAAAAATTGACTCTAATCTAAGCATCCATAACTAAGCCTCCAAAAATAAATGAATTTTGATAGGTTCTATAAGTTGGGATGTCTCTAAATGCATGAAATATTGGCAAAACTGAAGGACATGACAAAAATGTATTGGTCTAACTTAAGGTTATGTATTTCAAAAACTCCACCTTGATCTTAAGTCTTTTAAATATGGGGCTTGTGAACTGTCCCTAGATCCTTAGTCATCCTATATCTTCAATATTTGTACATTCAAAGCCCTCTTGTCATAGATTTTCTACTTTAGTGTTAGTCTAAGCATAA
>VDFB02124846.1:0-68971 GCA_007258455.2 Sequoia sempervirens | reverse complement strand
TAATATGTTCAATTTAGTTTATGTAATTCATCTTAATTTAAGTTGAATAACATATCCATTACATAATCGTTGGTAATTATGAATACCTATGGATGGAATAGATATTATCATAAACTAATTATTTCCCATCAATAGTTATTGTACAAAATTTAATTGTGATATATGTTCTATTGCTAAGCCTACATTTGTAGTGTTGATCTTACTTATTGTTAAATTGGTTATTTTGTGATTCTAAATATTTATTACTAACACAAAAATTGTATCGTTGAGGACTACTAGCTATGATGATTATATTATTGAATAATATTATTATTATTCATTATTAAATTATTTATTTATTCTTTTCATTTGAATGATATACATTATTGTGAGATTGAATTTCTTTTTGGTCAAAATTGATCTTTTGGTGACTATTATTCATATAATTATATGATTTATGTGTGAAGAGAATGACTTATGAGCTTATAGAAAATATTAATTTTAAATAGTATAGTTATATTAATTTTGAGATTTTATGTGGGATCAAGAATTAGTATAGTTATGGTTATCCATTCTTTTTATGTTATGTAGTATTCTTGTTATTTATAAATGTATGAAAAATAACATATGTTTATAATTTCTCATAGATTATGTGGGTACTATCTCATTTGGTTGGTCCATTATTAGAAGAACCTAATTTAAAAATGAAAGTGGAGAGCAAGAATGAATATGTTGGATATTGATGTTATATTATAGGAAAATTAAAACTATATATATTTATTAATTTTCAAGATAATAAAGATATTCATTTCCCTTTATTTCTTCATCTTGGAATATAATCATATCCCAAAAAATATTTCTTCACTATCACTCAGTGGGTGATAAGATAATATTATATTTTCTCCTCTAAACTATAAAATGACTATTATTGATGTTCATGTCCATCTAGAAGTAGAGGAATATAGAAATGTTGACAATTTAAATAAACCCTTCGTACAAATATTTAAACCTTATTTATTATTCCAATAGTACTCACTACATTGAGTATTGAAACAATGGAATTCAAAGATATTTCCAAGGTAGTTAATAATCTCATCATTCCTCTATTTACTTGTGACATTAGCCAAACTTATTATATTATATCAAAAGTGGGGAAAATTAAGGGTAGATCTTATTCACCTTGAAATTTCTTCATTATAGTCATTTTAAGAAGTTATGATCTATGAAATAAGAATTAGTTATGGAAGATGGGATAAGAGAGATGTGCATAGGATTCAAATAAAACATTAACGAGTATTATGAAAGAAAAGTGGATGAAAGTTATCCTCTACAAAATAATTATGAAACAAATAAATTCAGTACCAATTATTTGGTTAGTCATGATATTGTAGAACATAACCATATGTTTTCATGCATTCTCATAACTATTGAACATGACAGAATACTGAGAGGGGGGTGAATTAGTATTCTATCAAATTTCACATTTTTCAAACCAAAAAGATACTCTAACTCTACCACATAAACATGAACATGAAAGATGAATTCAAAGCACAACATAACACAACACTAGATATACTTGGAAAATACTACACAGGAAAAACCATGATGAGAAAAGTTGTTAGGAGCTAAGTTATCATAATCCAGCCTCACAAGATGAACAAAATTTACAAATTTGTTTTAGGGCTACAAACCAAGGAAGCTAAAACTCCTTGCTTATAGTTTTAGGGTCACTCCCAAGGAATCTACAACTCCATGATCTAAGCAAACAGTCATGAATGATTATAGAATGACAGTCCTTCCACTATCTAAAACTGATAATTAAGCTCAATCCTTTTGATGATTGCAATTCTATCTTGTAACCTCTACAAATGTCTTATCAACTCACTTCTATCTCACTAATTTCAGCAATTAAGTTTTTCCTTTGGATCACTCCCTCTAGCAAACAATCAAGCACACTTCTTCACTTCCCTTCTATCACAAAGATATGATCAAGATGAAACTGGACAATATTTTCTACAACTACTCTTTCTCTTTCTGTCGTTTACACAATTATCATCATTTTTTACTCTACATCACCCTAGATCAACTAGGTTTACAATTTATACATGATATTGCATTTCACATGTCAGCCTACAGCAAGGAATATTACATTTGTAACTCATCCAAAGATAAAACAAACAATATGAAATGTGTAGAGGTCAAGATCCAAAAGACTACACACAAATCTAGGAATATGAACACACCTTATGGATTCCAACATATTCTTAAGAGTGATCCCACAATAGTGGTTTACACTTTCTGGGAGATCTTGACTTTTGCTGAAATCACACAATTTTAGAAAATATAATGATTTAAGCCTTGAAAAGTTCAATTTAAAGTGATTCCAATTAAAGAAGGTTTGATCAAATCACCTTATACCAAGCCCCCTTGGATAGAACCCCACTAGTTTTAATCCATACCTATAACAAAGTCTCCTTTACACCTATCAAAATGCTGATAAAAAACTACTTTTGATTTACCTTTTGGGGAATCAAATGAATTTGAATTAAAATTTTACTTTTTGTAAGTATGTAGCACTTATTATAAACTTCCAAAAAAGTGTAATTTTCATTCAATTTAATTTGATTATTATATTTATTTTTTGTTTCTTATGAATGTAGTTTTTTCACCAAAAATCAAGCTCTTTGTTTTGCACATATGGAAAAATAGCAGATTATCGAAAAAAAATGAAAAATATTAGTGCACCAGATATTGATGTCCTTGATCCATCAAAAAATTTGAATTTCGATACATACAAAAAAAGTTATGTTTTACCTAGTAAATCATGTCTAAATTGTAACTGGTTTGAATTTGAAACTTAATTAAGAAAAAAATATTCAATGAAATGCTATGAAAAAAATTCCATGCACTATATATCGTAGTTATGAATCTAAATTCAAAAAAATAAAAATTATCCTTCATAGGAAAAAAGTTATGTGTTAGCCAGTAACGTCACTCTTTAAAAATGGTGTTTACTATTAAAAACTAGCTTTCGAAGGATATTGAAAAAGAAGTGCAATCTGATTCCAAAATTTTTGAAAAACATATATTTAGAATCTAGAAAAAAAATGTCAAAAATCACTAGTTTGCATCATCTACAAATTCCTCATGGTTTAGCTGCTATAGGTGCTTGAAAGTGAAGATTTAGTTAAAAAAAAATCAGTTCATGTCCAGTTTGGCCAAAAATTGTAAACCAATATTGTGGGAACACCCTTAACCTAGTCCTAAACAATATTCACTCCTCCAATCTTCTATGAACATCATTTGTACACTTTAAAAATACAAATTAGGTTGGTGATAAACAAGAAAATGTAGCTTGTAACATGTCGACCTTCACATCCAATGGTGGTACACAAGAATGATAAATCATTATTTGCATCTCCTTTAGATGATTTTGTGTGACTCATACAACACCTTCAAATACTCCATAAGCTTTGCTCACACTTTAACTTGTGGCGTGCATCATCAACATGCCTTAGTAAACCTCAGCAAAAAGTATAACTTCACAAAATGACTTGAAACGTTTGTGTGGTACTAGAAACAAGAAATATATTCATGTTTTTCATACCTTAGACACTATGAGATATGTGGAGTGTCCACACAAACTCATACAACTAAAATTGACAACCTTTTGTTGGTACAAGTAGGAAAACATTAAAATCAATCATTGAACAACACAGTCCTATACATTGTCACCTATAACTTTCTCCACAGAAGGATTATTGACATGAAACTTTGGATATAACACCTTCACATCTCAAATAAATTAACTTCTAAACTACATAACCATATCTACAAATTTGGAGATATACAGATCCAACCTTTTCATCTTTGAGAACATCCACATAGAATCAACATAGACTTTAGTCTGTCACTCTTAAAATTGCCTTTTTGATAACCTAAAAGACTTGAAACTTGGATCACACATGCCTTGACACAATATAAAGTTTTCCTCCAAACCGTAGGAGCAAACTCGCATCAGTGGATTAATGCAAAGCATTTCTGAAAAACTTTGGCAACCAAAAAATAATTCTACAACATACTTCATAGAACTTTTGATATCAATGAAAACCAAACTATAACAATAACATTCATAGGGTTGCCTCTCTTATAAATAATTTGGAATTTAACTCCATATTACTATTCAATGTTTCCATTACTAGGGTAGTGAATATATTACCAGAGAATTATACACATATTAAGAATTAGGAAGTCAATTTATTTCTTGTTAAGGGTAGAGGAAAGGGGAAGAAGTTAAATTGGCAATGTCAACTCATTAGGTATTTCTGAATTTGAATAAGTAAATAAAATGGTATGTTAAGAAATGGTAAAAAATTGAAAGTAAATAAAGTAAAAAATTTAGAGAATATGATATAAAGAAAATAAATAAAATTGTAAAACATTTGGACAAAGATTTTGGCTCCCTAATTCTCTCTAGCACTTCTAGGGTTTTTCACCTAAAAGGAGAGAGGTAGGCCAAAATGAGCAATGTACCCACTCAAAACTAATGCAATATGAATGAAATATTTCTAAATGTAATGCCCTAAATGCAATAAACCAATAAAATGTATTGATTAATCGATGAAAACTAATGAATTGTAAAATTTTTGAAAACACATTATGATATGTAGAAAGATAAATTAAATGCAATATAAAACAAGATAGAAAGGCTAGACATTAAGAGTGCACCTAGAAACTAATAGGGGTTGAAATGAAGACTGTAGATGTCTCTGAAATTCTATAAAATATGATTATTTGATCAACTAGGACACTTACGCTAAGTTGGGCGACTTAGTCCCAGATCTAGGAAACTGCTCTGAAACCTATTTTCACCAAATGGGTATCCAAGTGTATAAAAATTTCTAAAAAATAGGTGCAATAGGACAAAGTTTCCACTATTGGTGACTTAGTCCACTTTTTCTTTTCTAAAAATATGAAAGTGGAAATGGAATCCAACAGTCTGCACTCTATTCTCTAATAGAAACCTAGATCTAAATCTATGAAAACACCTGCAAAACAAAGTATAATTTGGTTTCTAATGGGGGTTTTTCCTTGCTCAAACCCCTAGTTGGTATTTAAACCTTGAAAATATAATGAAATCTACATAAAACCCTAGCCCTAAGTGTGTCTAAGACTAGGAAATCTGAAATAAGATGCAACCATTTTCTAACATGCAAGAATAAGATGCATAAGTGGATTTAGAGCAATGCAAGACTCATTCCAAGAGACATTAAATCATATACAAATGAATTTTAATGAAATGAAAACCTTCCTTAGGCTGAAAATAGAGAGAAAATGGAAGATGGAATCACTTTGAAAACAAGTCCTTAGGATTGATTTGATGGCTAGTTGCATCTCCTTACCCTAGATTTCTCCATGATTCTCCATAGGCATCCATAATTAACCCTTTTCAATGTGAGATAGTGTTATTAGTTATAATAATAAGTTTTCTTTATCTCTTTTCCATTCTTTCTTTAGTCTTAAAGATGATATTAAGTAGGGAATGGGATCTATATTCTCTATCCTTCTTAAATAAGAAGACATTTTTTTCTAGTTTTTATTCAAAGTGAGAGATCAATATGTCGAGTGACGCGAGCAGCGCGGGTAAGACTTATGCTGCTCCTCAGGGTGGTGAAGACAATTTCACTTAAGAGACTAGGAGGCCATCAAAACACCCAAAACTTAGATGTACCATACAATCTTCCTTTGGAATTTCCAAAGCTTCTGATCCATCAGGTCAAGATGGAGCTACATCATCAACTCTTCCACCAAATATTAATGAAGAAGGCATTCACAATACCTCACTGGAAGGTCAAGGTGAGATTTTCATTGAGTTAAATGTATCAAATGAGGATGGAAATACTGCAGAAGATATTCCAAGGGATACCCTAGATAGCCAAAATGAGATAATTGACTTGGATCAAGATGATGTTGGGAGCAAGAAAAGAAAAGGAAAATCAAAAGTGGGGAGCGAGTGGGAAATGACAAGGAATTTTCAACTTGGTTGGTTGTCAAAGTACCCATTCATTGTACTAGTGGGGATTGGGAAAGCAAATGATATTTAAAATGCAACATTGGCAAAATGTACAATTTGTAGTTGGAAATGTGGAAGAGCCAAGATGATGTAGCTAAAGATTGACACTATAGGAAAGCATATCGATAAATTTTATGAAAAATAAATCATAGACGGAAAGGAACAATCAGTCGTATGATGGAAATCAAAGGAATAATGTCTTCATGTTAGGTATACCATAGATTATGAAGAGCATGACAAAAGAATGTTGAAGATTGTTGCATGTAAAGGTACACTTGAGGTTCAATTTGGAAAAGCAATGGAAGCAGCAAATATGTCAAAAACTGTTCAGATGAGTGTTGTTTTTCATATTTTTTCTAAAGGGCATCCTATGACAGGCTTCCCAAAATATTCTAGTTTATTATCTTTTTGAATGTTCCTCACTATCCCTTCTCACATTGGTCAGTAAACGCTGGATGGGAATGGGAAAATTGTCTTGCTACAGTTGAAAAGGAAGATTTAAAGGAGAAAGTAAAAGAGTCAAATTTCATTGCAATATCTTTAGATGAAGTTACTGTGGTAGACAATACTTCTTGGGTCTATCTCCATTTGTATACTGTAGAATGACATGTTCACCAAGCTCATCTTCTTTGTGTTCATAAAATGAAGGATAGTTCAACATCGCAAAATCTATTTGAACTAGTCAAGAAATATTTGAATGAAATTGTAGGTATGGATGAGTTGAAAATCACCAAAAATTTGGTGTGTGTAGGAGTTGATGGAGTTGTAGTGATGCAAGGTCAAAGGACTGGTGTTTACAAAAAGTTACAAACTACTTGTACACCATACATGCTTGGCATTCACTACATGGCCCACAAAATGAATTTAGCATTCAAAATTGTAAGCAAGTTTCCTACAATATTAAAATTTGAAAATCTAGCCCACGAGATCCACACATACTTCTGTTGAAGTCCCAAATGTTTCATAGAATTTCAAAATTTTGTTGAGAAAATAACACCAGGAAACAAGCTTCTCAAGGATGTCAATACCAGATGGATCTCCCTACATGGACCAGTGCAACAAGTTCTTTCAAAATATCAATCCTTGATTGGAGTGATGTATGAGCGTCGTAGCATAGTAGACAACACTCCTGACCTCTTACATAGGTTAAGCGATATAGAGACACTCTTGACTTTAGCTAGTCTTCTCCCCATGCTAGATGTGATGAACAATCTTGTGAATTAAGCCCAAGACAGAACTATGTATATTAATGAATATGCTAATCTACATAAACATACATGCTTGTCCCTAGATCATCTATATCTAGATCAAACACAAGAAGGCCCAAATTATTTCATGTGGTGGAAAATTACTGATTTGAATAATCCTAATAATTATTTATAATTTAATGCAAGTGGAAACTTATGTATCTATGTACATGGATATGAGATAGCAATGTACCATTGTAATATAGCCAGGTGCTCTAGCAGAGAAGAGGTTGTTAACAAGGAAGATTTTAATGGCATTGTTAAATCTGTTAGTGATAATTTGAAGGAAATTGCAAAATATATTTCCTTAGAGATTCATGAAAGATTCCCTCGACATGAAATACTTGAACCCATGGGTATTATGTATCCTAAATTTTTGGAAAACCGAGAAAACCCAAAATATTTTCATGATCAAGCAAAATCCTTGATCGAACAATTTTTGAAAAGTGTAACATACAATGAGCAAAAAATAGAAGGAAATTTAAATGAAGCTAATCTTAGAAAACAATCTAGGAGTTTTGCAATAGCTATGAGGGACCAGTATAAATCCATGGGCATGCAAAAGGCTTTTGAACTAGGATCAATAAAAAAGGTTTGGACAAACTTAGGTCAGAGTCAAATATTGTGTGGTTCGATATCAAAGTATTTCAAACTTGCTAATTTATTTCAAACAATGATATTGGGGTTGGTGGAGGATGAGAGATTTTTCAATAAATTGGGGTTTTTGAAATCAAAGTTAAGAAACAAACTAGACAAGAATTTGGAAAATTGCTTGAGGTTGAAAGGAACTACGTATAATGTCTTTAATTTTCCTTTTGAAAGGGAACTCTCAATCTAGAGGTCCACATGTGAAAGAAGAAGGATTGGGTTGTGCAACACTCCAATTCCAAACGCTAGTACTAGTGGCAGTGGTAGTGGTAGTGGGACTGGGATAGGTGACATTGACACAAATCACACAATGAATGTTGAATTTGAGACACAGGCCGAAGAAAATGAAGAGGATGCTCGGAATCAAATTCAAGATGACTCTTTTACTTTATCTCAAGATGAATGTCAATTTGAGGACTCTGACTCCATTTGGGAAATGGAAGAGAATTAGCAACTTTTAGGTATTTATACTGCACTTCATGGATCATTTTCCATTGTTCCATATTTTAGTTGATGATATTTTATATTGTATTCAATGAAATTGTGAATCATTGCACTTCATGATATTTTATTTTATATTGCACTTCATGAATCATATTCCAAACTGTAGTTGATGATATTTTATGTTGTATTCCATGAAATTGTGATATTCATATATTTTATATTATATTCCATTGTATTGAATTTGATATTTGATTCTACATCATTTTTAAAGAACAACACTTATAACACTACTTATAAATTCCTATTGAATTTTCATTCACATAATCTTTGATAAATAACTAGAAGGAATACTAATCCATTCCTTGAACAAAATTTAACACTTCAACATCCATAACTTATAAGCTAACAAAATCTAGCAATTCAACATAAATAACTTATAAAGGCATCCACACAACTTAAACAATAAAAGCTTAAACTACCAAATCACCTAAATTTCATACCGATTCTCGGCCTATTTTACAAGGTGGCAGCTACCTTTTATGATATGCAATGAATAGAAATTCGAGCTTCTTTTAACCAAAAAGAAAAGAAAGGTGTAGCTTTTAACCAGAAATCTTTGAAAGGCATGCCAATATCAAAATATAAACTAAAGCACAAAGACTTGAATCACTTCAGAACTAATAATTTTTTTTAACTAAACTCAACCATTTCCATAAGCATTCATTCAAAGATAAACATTTGATAGCAATGCAATCTATTAAACATCCAGAACACCAACATAGATAACCATTGGAAAGATATTCAGAATAAATAGAATAAATCCATACACCACAACAAAAATATTATGTCTTCATGAACTTCACCATATGAGTTTCTATATTGAAAGATAACTATAGAAAAAACTTGAAAGCATAAAAGATTTTTTGCTCTAATGAGGAAAATAATTTTTTTTCCCAAAAGATCCTAACTTCATCAACCAAACCCATATTAAAAGCATAAACCAATTGTCTATGGTAACGATTTCTTGAAGACAACCGCACCTAAAAATTAAAATAGTCTTTAACTTAGAAGAACTAAAATTAAAGAAAGTATCATGAAATGCTAAAAATAACTATGTGTCACTTTTCCGCTTCATCCTCTTTAGATTTATCTTCCAAAACTTCAACCGCTTCATGTTCCAACACCTTTTCCTGTGCCCTCATCTTGGACCTGTAATTTGATATCTATTGACAATTGCAAATATGTCCATGCTCCCTAGCATTGTAGCAATCTGTAACCTGGTTCTCCATTTGCCCAAAGCAATTTTAGACTCAACCAACATCTCAAATATTTTCTCTTCTCTAGATTTATAAGACTTTAGGTGGATCTACATTCCATTGAGTTTTGAGAAGGACTCCCATGTCACTATAGTAGGATCAGCTATTTCTTTATTGAATATCTCTCTAAACTTTAAAGAGACCTCTTTTATATCTAGAATCCTTTCATCAAACTCATCAGTAATTTCCACTCCCAGAATACGAAAATCTTCTTTAATTTCCCCCAACATTTCAAAATATTGATCAAGTTTTTTATTAATTTTCTTCACCAAATTATCATATATATTCAATTTCCATTCCAATGAATCAGACCAAGAAGGGTCTAGATCCTTAGGATTATTCATAATTTTCTCACCAATTAATATCTTCCAATCCATAGAGATCAATTCTTTCATTTCCTGAGAGAGCACATAGAGACTAGTTTGATCTTTTATGACCTGTTGAAGTTTTGTTACTAACTCCTTCCTCTTGTTAATAACTCAAGTGTAAAAGAGCATAGATTTATTTAGAAAGAAGATAGCCTCTTCAGATATTTTATCAATCCCCTCACAAGTAGCTCTGGAATAGCTCAATTTTTTTTTAATTTGTTGTATGGTGAGCACATTGATGCCCTTTGCTTGAGAACTTCAGGCTTCATCAGATGTAGGAGGAGTGTCCATGGAAGAAATAAAGTTACCCAATGTGAGGACTTGAGATTGCAGTTTTATATTTTATTTCCTCTATTCTTTCACTATTTTTAATCAAGACATTGACTGAATAATTGGTATGGTACACATCACCTTCCAATGTTGGAGGCCCCATATCAACATGTGTGACTTTGTAGTCTACCTCCATTATTTCATCTTCATTTAAATCCTTCATAAGCTCAGAAATTTCTAACATTTGATTTCCAGAAGTAGCATTAGTCACCATCCTTGACATCCTCCTAGATTTCTTAGGTTTTGAAGAGATTTGAACTAACTTTGCAACTGTATCCACTCCAACTGCCATTGTAGGAATATGCTTTCTCTTCTTCTCCACTACTTTTTTCAGCCATCCTAGGGAGGCTACTACTAGGAGTGATAGGTGTATTATCAGTCAGAGGTGGAGAAGAGGGAAATTAAAATAGAGGAGGAAAGATATTATCTTCAATGATCTATTGAAAGATAGCTTCAGAATCTGCAAGCACATGTTTTTCTTGATTGGTCTTCTTCTTAGGGATAGGAGAAAGAACACTATCATTTTCATAGATGGTCTTCAATTTTATTGTTTCTTCTAGCCTATCACCATCACCTCTTGACTAATAATTTTCACTAGAGGACCTAGCAGAGGGTTTCCCCGATAATACACTTGCACCAGATGCTTGCATAGACCCCTGTTCATTCTTCTGTCATGACTTAGGCTCCTAAAAAGGACCAGCAACTTGCCACCATTTCCCATCCAATCAGTTTTGGGTTATTTTAAGCACTAGGGTAGTATGCACCCTCATATCTAAAATTTCACTTTGGTTCCAATCAACCCTAGGGTGGGATTTATCAGGAAATTTTTCATATCCAAGATCTATGATTGTTGAATCCTTAGCTACATTTTTAGGAATCTGAAATGACATACTGAAAGACTCTATTTGTTTTAGCATTAGCCTCATATAAAATCTTCTCAAAACTTCATTCTCATCGACATAATCTTCCCAGAAATATTCAATAGATGGGTGATGTCGATATAATCTCCCTCCATAGAGATTCTGCTTCACAAAACCCTTATTGTCAAAATTAGCTCTCATAGACAGATACTAGAGGTTATATTCCTTGAGAACTCCTTTAGTTCCCCTGGCCACCTAGTTTGTTTTGCACATAAAAGAAGGGGTCTTCAATGGGAAGACATACCCTTGTTTCCCCATGCTCATATACTTAATATTAACCATGGCCATTTGTCAAAAAAATTCTAGAAATATCAGTAAATCTTCAAGATACCGAGGTAATTTCAATGGGGCTTTCTCAAAACCCCCTATTCTTAGATAGGAAAACTTATCAAATTGGATATAAAAACTCCCAAAATTTGATACAAGAAAAATTGATTCAAGGGAAAGGCACATTTCTGGATTTCCATATAGATTCCTCATGGCCTCTATAAAAAATACATCATTAACACGATAAAAATCACCCATTTCAAATTGTTTAGTGAACTGAGGAAAGCATTTATACATAGGAATATTAGAAGCTGGGGTTCCTTGCGGCTCCAACCTAGGCCAAAAGGACCTCTGACTAGCTACAATGTACATCAGGCAAGAACACATACAAAAAGTAGTAATCTTATGGAAATTAATTAATTGCTCATTCAAATGGAAGCAAATAATTTCAGCCCAATCAATGAAAATGTTCTCATCATATATTATCAGGATAAACTAGCACATCCAATCCTCAAATAACTCAACTCGTGCATTCCCAACAATGTTGTGCAATAAAGTAATAGCATCTACAATCTCTTCCTTAAAATACACTCTTTTGAGTTTAATCGACAATTGTGACTTACCTTTCCTTTTATACTTCAACCAAGTTTTGGCCATGGAGTTCTTACACTAGTCTTCATTCACTTTGAAAAATTCACCTGCCACTGCGACAGACATGTCTTCTATAGGTTCCCTTTCTAGAACCCTCAGCGCGCAGGAAACAACTTCAGGAGAAATTTCTGCAATTATAGTCTTGTTCATAGCTTTAATTTCTCGTGTCTCTCGAATGTACAGGTTCTCGCACATGCACTTATTAGGTCCACACTCAACATAGCTTCTACAAATCCTCCAGCATGAGCTAGCCCACTTTCTAATAGTTTTATATCTAGCTCAGACTTCTCGTCACTCTCCATGCGTGCCCAAAACTCTTCTAACTTAAAAGGTCTGAGCTCTATATCCCTTACACCAAGCCAAAGATTTCCAATTCCATACTACATGAACTCCTAGCACATAAAGAAACACACAAACACCTAGAATAGTAGATTTTAGAAGAAGGAAATGCAAACTAAAAAACTTAGCAAAATTTTTTCCACCTCAAGTTATGTCATCAACGAGACGTGTGTTTAATGTCATACCAGTCATTTTCAATTCCACTCTACATGAGTGCAAATTTGCAGAGATAGAATGTTTGCACTTGAGAAGTACTGGCCTTGGAAAAGAATGAGAATGCAGGCTAAATATCAGAGTAAAACCTTGCCACCTACTTATGCCATCATTTTTTATAGGACATGCATTAAATGTGGCATTCAATTTCATTCCTTGAAAAGATAGCCTTTAAACCTACATGCTTTTTGAAATTCCTGAAAAGACAACTCAAGGTTAGTCCATACATAGCATTCAATGAGATGTCAAATGACGACGCCTTTGAAAGAAAAGATAAGTCCATAATATCTCATGGTTGCTGAAAATTGGAACCTTGGAATGAAAGTCTGAAGTTTCAAAGTTTTCAAAGCCTCTTACCCACTGACTACAAACATGACCAAGAAAGACTTCCAACTCAACGAAGTGAACCAAGTCGACGAATTGGGAAGTTATGAAAATTTAGAACTCCGCAACAAGGTTATAGGACTCTAAGGACTAGCAACTAAGGTTAGGAAAAGCTCCAAAATTGTGACTTTGAGTGATAGTAACCACAATAATGAAACTATCCAAAAATCTATCATTCCAATTCCAATAATAGATAATCCACCAACAAACTACTCAGCAAAAGCGTAATAAATCCACACACTATAACTCAAAAGTTACGTATGCATGAACTTCACCATTGTCTTTCTATATTGAAATAACTCTCTCATCCTCCACCAACTACAAAGATGACCAACAAAGACTTGTAACTCAATTACTCAACAAAGTGAACCAAGTTGGGGAATCGGGAAGTTATGAAAATTTAGAACTCCACAACAAGGTTATAAAACTCATAGGACTAGCGACTAAGCTTGTTTTTCTCCCTTATTTTGTGGCTATCCTCTCTCCATCTGTAACATTTTACATGAATTATTAATGAAATTTGATCAATGATCTTTCATTAATCTTCTTTGTCATTATGCATTGATGTATGTTTTAATTTTGCCTCTAGTTTAATGAACCCATTAAAGTACCTTGATTAAAGCATGAATTCATATAAATATTTAGTGGATCTGATAAGTAGTCATGGAGATTGAGTATTGATGTGTGAGTTGTAATGCAATTTTACTAAGATTATGGATTCCTGAAATTAAATTCACCTTATAGTTCATAATTTAATTGTGTATTAAATAAAACTTGAACATGTACTCAGTGATTCATCACTCAACTCAATGCTTAATAACATATTAACAATAGTATTAGTAAATACAAAAATGAACATCAGCAATCATTTAAAGTGTATCTAGTAGTTGAAACCACTACCAAACTTTTTCTTCAAATGATAAAATAAATAATACAGATAATTGAACATCAACACATTACTGAAGTCTAAATTTGAGCTTTTATATTGATTATCACATGAAGGAATACATAGAGGCTTTGGAAATGCAAAATATTGCTCAAAGACAACTTTGCACAAAAGCTGAACTGGAACTTGGAAACTCATATTATCAAAAATCAAATCACTGGAACATCTTTTCTAGCAGCTTCCACTATTCAAGTGGTGAAATTGTCATTTGTTCTAACTGATGTTGTTTGACTTGAAGATTTTTTAACAATTCATGATTCAAATTGGAACCTATCTTGGACTCTTTAGTCAATTTTACATTCAAGGTTAGCAATGGTTTGATGGAATCCAAATAGTTCACCACATCTGGGTTCTAAGGAAACTAGCCCAAATCAATCTTCATTGCATCCTCCATCTTCTTTCTAAAATCATTTTTTCCAATGAATCACTCATTTGAGTCAAAAGCCTCTACCAAACCAAGCTCTGTGAATTTCCTTGCCTTTTCATCCACCTTCTTGATCTTGACTATAGCCAAATGAAAATATTCCTTTGTTTTAGGCATTCTCAAACACATTTCAATGATAGATGACAATTTCATTGATGTATCAAGCCAATTAGTAATCCCTTTTGATTTCAAAACATTGTCACTAGCTTTGTAGACTATTTGTTGAATTTGATTTACAGATTTCTCTAATGCCAACACATTTTTGTTGTCCACTAAATATTTGTTGAGCTTATTATGATGTTGTCTGATAGCATCAATCAATTGAAACATGTCACACAAATGATTAATCCTCTACATTATTTCATCCCAAATCTTTTGTTTCATATGCCTCATTGTTTCTCTACAAAATGCAGATAACTTATTTTGACAAGACTTAATTTCATTTTTTGCTTCCATCAACTCTACCTCCAATCTTTCATTTCTTTTTCTCTCCTTCTCCAATTTTTGTTCCCACTTTGCATTTCCATTCGCAATGCTTAGTCTTAATTTTTTTGAAGTGGATTTTCCTCATCATATTTCTTGTTGCTCTCATCTAGCCTTCACTTCAATTCATTCACTGTAGTCTTGTTCTGCTTATCCTCTTTGCTTGTTGATGTAGAGGAAAAAAAATTTATTATTTTTTCTAATTCATTTCTCTTGTTATCTACTACTTTCCTCTTTGCTTTCTCATTTGCTAGGTCTACCTGTAACTTTTCAATTTGAGTTTGCAACCTTTTTTTCTCTATATCTTGCTTTAGCAATGATGTGTACACCAATTCATTATTCTTCTTTGATACATTAGTTTTGTTAGTATTTTTGAGTCTAGAAAAATCCAATTGAATATTGTTCACCTGGAATTTAGATCGATCCATCTGATTTTCTGGTTTATTTTGAACTATGGGAACAAGAATTGTGAACTCCATGATTTCTTTATTTGTGTCAAATGTGGGTAATATCATGGTTGTTGTAGGCTCTGAAGTTACAATAGACACACTCTCCATCAATTCCTTCTTTTCTTTTTTATTCATGTCTGATTTATTTTTAAACTATTTAATTTAATCAAAACATAGGGATGCGGGAATAATGGAATTCTTGAATGGCAAAGGAATAAGAGTACTTGCGGTTGCTAATGATGTCACAGCTAGACTAACTAGCAGTGGGGGAGTTCCTAGAAATAACTCCTTTGTGGTGGATCCACTGGTAGTGTGAATTGGACCTGTCAAAGTCCTTTGTCTCTTCTATATACCTTGATCACCTAGTGTTTATGTGGTATATTGTAGTGTTGTCCTCTTATGTGTAATTTTTTGTTGTAGCACATGTTGACCACTACTAGTACTACTACCCATACCATCGCCACCAAAGGTAGTGCTAGTTGCACTAAGCTCTCCACCATGGGCATGTCCTAGTTGTGATTGTGTCTAACCATGAGGATGAGGATTTGAAGCTCTAACAAATTGACTTGTATTCCCTAGGTTTAATTTTTCACCTCCAAGCCCAAGGCCAAATTTATCAACTAGTTTTTTATGCTCTACATATGTTACCATCCAAGGGCCTTGTCTTTGGGACCCCAAAGCACCACCTTCATAACCCATTTTTTAAGCTATGGTTGCTCCTGTAGTATATGCTTCTTTTGTAGCCTCACTTAAACCAAGTTTGAAATTGACATGGCTTTTTCTTCCCTATCATCATTAGATTTATCATCACTTTCTTTATCTTCTTGTTCATCCAAATGCTCTATATTCCACAATTTTCTAAACTCACGATCTTCTTCATTATCTCCATACTCTAAAAGAGCTCTTGGATCACCTAGCTTCTTCCTCATATACTAAAAGGCAGTAACTTTTTATCATGACCAATTTTTTCTATAACTTCCTTCTCTAGAGAATCGAGCATTTTTACTCTACTAGATTGTTTATGAGTTTTTTCATAAAAAAAATTGTACCTCCTAATTGTCTTTCGGTGCAATGCCATAATTTCTGCTAACAATTGTTTAAAAGAAATACCATTCTCAACAACACTTTTCTCCATTGCTATTTTGACCTCATCCCAAGAATCCTTGTTTCTCAAGTTTTCAAGCAAGGGTTTACTTTGCTATTGAATTCTACTTGCAACATTCATTTTGAGTACAATCATTAATTTAATGGTGTCACATGGATCATACTGCCAGTGACAGATAGCATCAAAATAAAAGAAAATCAAAAGATTATGTGCCACACTAAATTCTTTTCTCTCGAATGTGATCCCTCCATGTGAAAAAGGTAAAGAAGGAAATAAGGTCTTCTTTTGCTGACTAGTAAAGTGTAGTTCATCAATACTCTGCACATCTGCCTTACATATTCCAAATAAAAAACCATTTTTGTCACATGTAATGGAAGTTTGTATGGTTGTACTCCTTATCCATAAAATCTTAGCACAGTATATTCTTCCATTAAGTACCAATCAGCCAATTGTATTTCTTTTCCTAGTTGAATGCAGTTTCTACATGACATAGGCAATCTAGGCATTGGAGTATTTGTAATTTCTTAATGCAATGGAGCCAAAAATTAGTCTACAAAATGACTATAATTCCTTTGAGAATCATGCATCCTTATCACAGTGATCCATTCATATACTAGAGCCATTTTCTTTTCCTTAGCATTACTATAGGGTTGAATCTGAAGCTTGTTCGTCTAAAACATTCCTCTAAAATTGAATATAAAAAGATAGCACAAGTAGTTTGTGAACCTAAATGTCTTGGTGGAACCTCCTTTAATCATTAAAAATTGTTTATGCATGGATTCTATAATGTTCCCAATAAAATTATATTTTCACATGTGGAACACCATAAAGGATATTATATACCATTTCAAGAAGGCTTGCACCCACTTCCAAATTGCTATCAAGTCCAAGGAAAAATGCTAGCATGGAAATAGTATCTTAAACCCATGGTTTAAAAATATCCAAATCATAAGGAGGCTTATGATCACCTTTCAATTTATTTCTATCCTAAACTATTCTATCTAAGAAAAAAAATTTCTCCATTTCATCCACTGCTTCATAATCACTAGCAAGCTTTTCTAGGTCAATGTGGACATTTCCAAGTTCTTCGGTTGTACTTTTAAACCCCAACACTTTTCCAAGTTCTTCTTCATTAATGGATAAAAATTCTTGTTTGCTATCTTTATTAACAATTGCTCTTTTGTTATCATCATAGTTTAGGGCATAGACCATGATAAATTTTGGGCAAGGGAAAACCTCATGTAACATCATGCACCCTAATCCAGTTACCCATGGTGCACTGATACTATTAACTTGGATTTTATTTGCAGCCTTATTATGAGATGAAAATCTAAGTTCTGAGGTATGCCTACCATAGGTTTTAGGATCATAAATATCATGGTATTCATCAGTGAAACCTGGGGTTTTAAGCAATTTTGCATAATGTATTTTTTTATCTGACATTGCTCTAGTGGTACTAGTGCTAGTCATGTTGATACAATGTGAAATTGTGAATTACCTATTAGTCCTCCTTATTTTTTCTTAATTCTTAAGACTCTTAACCCTAAACCTAAACTTCAAAGTTTGAAAAAATAAGGTTTTAAGAAATGTCAAATGATGAATCGTAGCTATAGGAATTATTTAACTTACTCGGGTTTTGATTCTTGAAACTGTGTTACTGGAATGGCTTTGTTGGAAGTGGAACTATGGAACCCAGAATAGGTTGGTGCATTGCAATGAACAAAATGAAGACTAAAATCTCCCCATGTGTTGACCCTCTCACTTCAAAATAAAATCACTTAGCAATAGAAAGTGTTTTTTTTTCAAACATTAAAGTGAATGAAACCAAAACATCTACATGTTACTTCTAAACTACACAATTAGTACATGGCTGACAACATTTAAAACAAGTCATTTATGATTTACTCCTACATTGATAGAAAATTCTAAACCATTGATCTTTGTTAATCTAATGGTTATAGGGTGATTCTATAGGTTTAATTTTGCAAGCCTAGCACTTTGTGCATTTCATTCCAGAATGAAACTACAACTATGCATCAAATGTTCATCAAATGGTTGAGTAATTTATGATATAAATAATAAACATGTGTTTTAAAGTTGCTTTAAACTTTAATGCACTAGGATTGACATCAAGGCCAAGAGGCCGATAACTTAACATTCCAAAGGCCTTAATAAAATGAATTACAATGTCACATTAATAGCACAACCATTTATTTTATTACAACTAAATTACAATGTCACATTATTACATAGTACAAATACAAATGTAAGCGCAAGCGTCAAGCTTCTGCTAGACCACTGGTGAAAACGTAAATGTAATACATGTTTCTCTGAAAATAAATGGGACTTGTTGGGTCAACCATGTGCTCTGAAAATAAATGCATGGGACTTGTCGAGTCGACCATGGGCTCTAAAAATAAATGCATGGGGAATGGGGGGGCCAATCAAACTAGGAAAATGGGAGCTGTGAAGATACAAAATGTACTTATCCCCTTTTAGAACCAAACTCATGCAAAAGATGATGGGTTATAAAATTTCTCCCATGTAGACTATGCACTTTGAAAATAAATGCATGGGGCTTGCTTGGCCAACCATGTTGGGGAATCGGGAGCTGTGAAGATACAAAATGTACTTATCCCATTTGAGAATCAAAATCATGTAGAAGATGAGGGGTAGTAAAATTGCTCCCATCTTCTACTTGTAGCTTCCATACACTAGGATAGCACTTATCTCCATCAGAGCTCCTCATCCTGGTTCAAAACTTGTCTAAGAAGTTAGGTGAACCAAATTAACTTCTTTCCAATTCCACACATTCTAAACTTGAAGGAAATTGGTCTTTTACTCTATAACTACATAACTAGAGGCGGGAGAATTCAGAGTATCCCCAATAATACCACATCATCTTCTTCCTGAAACCTTATTAAGTTATTGACCCTAAAAAATGAAAACCCTTATGAAAATTCAAACATTGCACTTAATAATATAGCCTTTAGCCTTCAACGAATGATTTCAGTTGTGCTCACTATCCTTATTTATGGGCCAAAAGTGCCACCAATAGTGCCTCTACTAGTCCGGTCCCTATGTACAGCTCACATGTGCCACATGTGAGGTTGGGTATAGTGTTAATTGTGATTCACGCAAACCAAAAAACCAACTTAATCGATTCGTGTAACTTAAGCCTTACATTTACAATTTAAATATTTAATTTGATTGACATTTGGATTATGATAGCTTGGCTACATGTAAACTGTACCTCAAGCTGACAAGCTGTCAATTGTCAAAATTGCCAGTGCCACTCAAACAATATGAAATCATTACAAATCTTCATCATCTACAATTCTACATCATCATATGGCATTAATCTGTGTTGCCGCCCGTAGTACCACAACCACACTTTCTTCAAAATGATTGAGAATTTCAATAGAATAAATGAAAGGTAGAGTAATTCAACACATTGAAAAGAGAGAATTAAATGCCTCATTTTACCTTAATCATTATCAATGTCCACTAATAAGTCACAATAAATTTCACTCGCTTATGATTAGAACTATATGTTGATAATTACTATTAGTTTTAAAAGCCACATATTTATATTAACCAAAGAAAAAAGGATTTACAAGAATGGAGCCATGAAAATTATTTTAATTTAAGTAGATATTGCTAAATACTAAAGTACATAGTACATAACCAGCATGGCCAAAAGGAAAAAAGCCACTAATTATGACAAAAAACTAGTCACAAAGTACATATCACAAGAATTGTTATGTTGCACAATAAAATATACACACATGACACATGACACAATTCATTACTAAATTTTTTTGTAGCATTAGCTGAGGCCATCAACCAGGTGTTTGAGTAGAACATGAATAAAATTTAACAAACTAACAACAGAGAAGAAAAGTGAATCACCCAAAACCTTCCTCCAAAACTCCAGATTCTTTAATGATTCAAATTTCATATCACATAGCAGACCCCATCTCATATTAACCAGGGAAAGAACCTACGCTATAAAAGCATGCAATTCCACTTTCCTGAAGATTCCACCAACTGGCACTGACCCACTTTCAAATATGTAATGCTCTAGTGCCAACTCCAATGATGAAATAGAGTAAATGAAAGGCTGAAAATAACATATTTCCATCTTCTTCACCAAATCTTTATTGAGAAAAATGTCCATGCAATTGGACAGGAAAGCCAAAGCTACTTCAGAATATAGAGCATGAGGGTTGTTCTAAATCCATTCCCTACCCACAATTACTCTCATAGCATCCTCAACCTGCACACAAGGAATTATACAAACCATACCCAACTTTCTTTTGTCGTATGCATCGTCCCTTCTTTTCTCCCAAAAATATTTGGGTAGCATGACACACCATGAAGACTCCATAATATCCCAGTTAAATTGAGAATGAAGACGAAATAAATCAAAGCCAAATATATTATCAATGATATGAAGAACATCAAGTTGGTGAAGTATATATAGAAGTTAGCACGAACACAATGAGTATGACATCACACTTTTCATTTTTAAATTCACCACTATCATTGATGTGAAAATTAACATTTATTTCAACACTTGAATCCTTAAAAAAAAAGTGCTTAAAAGGTATGTCTATGACAGATGACAAGATGGCTGCATAGTGCACATGCAAATAAAGTTAGTTTTAAAATGGGGACATCGCTAGGTTGACAAGACTCGAACCTCAGGATTAAAGACTTAATATTTACTTTCGGAATGCAACTATAGCCAACAGACCTAAATAATTAATAAAATCTCAACCATTGATTTCTGAAAATCTAACAATTCTAGTATTATTCTCGAGGTTTCAATTTGCAAGTCTAGTGCTTCAGATATTTACTTCTGGAATGCAACTATAGCCATCCATCAAAAATTCATCAAACGGTCCCTCTTTTAAAAAAACTTTATGCATGTGCATAATTCTACCACTTAAGTTCTTCTATCGCTCATGAGTCATCGCCAAAATCCTTCAACCCATCAGGTTCATTATCGTGATGAGCGATGAGCTTTGATCTCACCATGTGTCCGCATCTAACAGTTCTAGTGTTATTCTGGAGGTTTCAATTGGAAAATCTAGTGCTTTAGAGATTTACTTCTAAAATGCAACTACAACCGTCCATTGAAAATTCATCGAACGATCATGGTTATATTGATTTGCGTTAAAATTTTTCCACTAAATTTTTTTATTATTTCGAGATTATGCTAATTCACCAATGTTTTTTCTTATGCATTTTAAAATAGGTTTAACTCACCAATGAATTTTTTTTTTTGGTTTGAAAAAAAGTTTTAATCACCAACAAAATTGTTTATTGTGTTTTGAAAATAGGTTTAATTCACCAATGGAAATATTTTCTAGGTTTGAAAATAGATTTTAATTGCCAATGAAATTATTTTATCAGTTTAAAAAAAATTGCAATTCGCCAAGATTTTCCACAAACTTCTACCAATTAGAAAAGATTCGCCAATTGAGATTATTTTTTTTCCTAAAAAATGAAAAAAATCGACACTAAAATTAATATTTTTATCGAGAAGTGTACAAGATTCACTAGGATTTTACACCTTCATTGAGGGGGGGGATTTCTTAAACTTATCCCTACTTCCCATGTCCAATAGGAGTGGGGTATCCTTGGGCCTTTAGCTATCCTCTATGATGGTTATGGCAGTATAGGGATTTACACTTTTGGAGAGTGAGATTTAAATGACTGGAGGAGGATGAGATATTGTGTAGACCTTATCAACTAACACTACAATGGCTAGATCACATGAGGCAATTGAGGAGACTATAGTTATATTTTTGGTAAACCATCATGATCATGTAGTGCGTCCCTTCTACGATGATCGAGTCATGCGGTAGTTTGGACATATTCAAAGGCCACCCAAGGCACAATCCTCTTTTAGGAGGTCAGTATAGAGTGCCTGGAGACTAGGTGATATAGTATGGCTCACTTTAGACCATGTTGTCAAGAGTGACTCTGATTTCTCATATCACAATCAGCCTCCAGTCTCCAACATAGATGATGTCGATGCCACATGGGATTATGAGGAGTGGTGGACAGTATCATGACCAACTCATATATATTTGATTGATGATCCTATAGGAGATGTAGGACAATTTCTAGATGAGGGAGATGATAGAGAGGATAGGGCTGAGGAGACATGATACAGAGTTGCTGACATATTTACCAATGTCATTGATGATAAGTATGATGAGGAGGAAAATCCTGATTATGATGGACAGGAAGGAGAGGAGGAGGAGGAGGATGGAGAGGACCAGGAGGAGGATGGAGGAGGAGCCACCCTTTAGTGAGAGTGATGAGGTAGCCGTTGAGGATTGAAATGAGTGGGGAGAGCCCTCTCCCATTTGTATGACTAGATCATGAGCAACGGTTGTAGCAGGCATCAGTACCCATAGTCATGGAGAGGCTAGCACATCTTCCATGCCCCTTGCATAGGACGAGGTTGATATTTATGAGCCTATCAGAGATATAGGTGATGATATTTGATTTTATGCATGTACCTTAGTACTTATTCTCTTTATATATATCATGATGTGTATTGATTGTGTATTGTTTCTACCTTGCAGGAGCTATGAGAGATTCGTGAGATCTCTATCATCAATTAGCTGTAGAGATAGTGACAAAATCCATCAATGAGGAGGAGATGGACTTAGATTATATGCCCCTACCTATTGTGTAGTAGGATCCAGAGTCACTTAGACCATTCACGAGATTGCGAGCAGCATATGAGGGTCTGAGAAGAAAAGTTTGTCAAGCCAAGACTGTAGCAAAGGCACAGTCATCCTGAACCCCAGCAGAGGTAGCATGGCTACGGGCAGACAGGGATCAAATAGTAAGGGACTAGTAGGTAGCCCTTGGACGGATACAAGGCTTAGAGTTTGAACTCAGATTTGGCGGATCACAATCACGATCACATACGACCATTTCCCAATGTCATGCTACTAGATCAGCACAAGTACTAGATCTCGAGGGGTCTAATACCCACAAACCTTAGTGATATTATATATTTTGATGACATGTACAGAAAAAAATTTGATATATATATAGCATTTGATGTTGTATTACTTGTTTTAATATGTTTGAATGTTAAGTAGCAATGTGATTAATTAAATAACCTTTGTGAGATTATTTAATTAATGTCTTCATGATTTAACATATTTTATGTGATTTGATAAAATATATTTTAGTTTCTCTTAGATACAACATTGTGATTATGTTTTTTATGTTCAATTTAATACACTTATAATGCATATAATGATTTAATTGAACATAACACACAAGATGAATTTGAATAGTATGAAACCTAAAGTAATAAATTAAATAATCACTTTAGTGCTCAAGATAGGCGTGTAATTATTTTTCAAGAATGAAGCAATGTGAAAGCATATAGGATGTGACCCAATAGCTCTAATAACATTTCCTTATCATTCATACTATTGAAAGGGATTAGAAATAATACCAATGTATATGTGCAGCATTGATAGGTTCCTTAAGGGGTGTTTCATCTAGTTCTATTAACATGTAGGCACAAAACCCAATTTTTTTGTCAATGACGTATGGTCCTAACCAATTAGAACTAAATTTACCTCTTTCATTTGGGTCAGCATTGACATTACGGTGATTTTCAGATAGAACTAAGTCACCCTTCTAAAATGTGTGAGGGATAACATTAAGATTGTAATAGTGTTGTTTCCTTTTTCAATAAGCTTGAAGATGTTCAAGAGCGTTAATGTGTTGTTCATCAAGCATCTCAAGGTGGTGTAATTTTTTCTCTTTATAATGTCTATAATCAATAAGTCCTTGAAGAGCGATTCTTATTGTGGGAATCTCTAACTCCAAGTCATTATTGCTTCATTTCCATAGACAAGATTGTAAGGTGTGGTCCCTTTGGAAGATCGAACACTTGTATGATAATCCCAAAGCACATAGTGTAATTATGTATGCCAATCCCTATGATGTTTATTAATGGTTTTCTTCAAAAAAAATTCAAGGACTTTATTAGTTGATTCAACTTGACCATTAGATTATGGGTAATAAGGTGTTGAAAAATGATGTTGGATATTAAAGGTCTCCAAGAATTTATTCACATCATTTCTTAAATGGGGTACCATTATCAGAGACTAATGCAGAAGGGAGTCCAAAACAAGCAATAATGTGTTCTAGGATTTAACAACATATTACCTCAGCTATTGTAGATAGAAGAGGAATGGCCTCTACCCATTTTGTGAAGCAATCAATTGTCGTGATGATAAATGTATGTCCAACAGAAGAAGGGGGTGATATTTTTTATATAATGTCTAATCCCTAAACTGCAAAGGGCCATATTGGAACTTGATTATTAATTTCACTAGCAGTAGCATGATTCAAATTGCTATGTTCCTAACATTTATGAAATTTTCAAACATAATCGAAACAATCATGTTCCATTTTTCACCAATAATACTCGATATGGTAATTTTTTGAACCAATGTTTTCCCTCCAAAATGTTCACCACAAGCACCTTCATGGGCTTGGTGAACTGCTATAGGTATCTCATATTTTTTTAATCATCTAAGTAAGAGACCATTGAACAACCTTCGATACAACACATCGATGAGAATTATATATTTAGATGCAAGCTTCCGTAATCGAGCATGGAGGTTTTTAGTTGTTGGCTTGGGAAAGGTACCACTTCTTAAATAGTTGAATATTGTATCATACCATTCACTCTAGTTTTCCTCATTTTTCATAAAAAATTCATTTACTCTTTTGTTGATTGGAGGTTTCATGATTGGGTGAAGAGTGAATGTAAAATATTTTGAATCATCTTGAGGGGATATAAGAGAGGAAGCACTTGCCATTTCATCTGCAAGCTGATTATCTTTTCATGGGATGTTATGAATGGTAAATTTCTTAAACTTCTCTAGCAAGTGCATGATAAGATTCTTGTATTTAGATAATTTTCCATGATTTGCTTGATATGTTCCATTTATTTTTTTAATTACTAATTGTGAGTCACCAAAGATCTTAATATCTTTGACACCCATGATCAAAGCAGCATGCAATCCAACAATTAATGCTTCATATTCAGCTGTGCTATTTGTACATAGGAAATTCAATCAATACAACAAGGGAATAGGCTTTCCTATAGGTGGGATCAATATAACCCTAGCACCAAAGCCTATTCTACACTTAGATCCATTAAAATAGAATTCCCATGTTTTAGCTTCTATTGTCAACACATGATTGTCAGGAAAATAATCATTGCTAGGTAGTGCTAAAGGAGAAGGAGCATCCACTAAGTGGCCAGTCAAGGCTTGACCCTTGATTGCTTTTTATGAAACAAATTTAAGGTCAAACTCAATCAACAACATTACCCATTTAGCTAGACATCCTAATAAGTTTTTTTTATTAAAAAGATGTTTTAGAGGATTGAATTTTGTCATGACTTGTATTTCTACATTCAGTAAACAGTGTCACAACTTACTGGTAGTGAATAAAAGATCCAAACATTGTTTTTTGATTAGTGTGTATCATGTTTCATAATTGATTAAAGTTTGACTAATGTAATAAACAAGATATTCTTTCCCATTGTCATGTTTTTGAGCTAACAATGTTGCAAGAGCATGGGTAGATGCAGCTATATAAAGGATGAACGATTCATTTGGTATAGCGGGTTGTAAAACAAGCAGAGTTGCAAGGTATGACTTCAAACTCTCAAAGTCTTATTTATAATCCTCAATCCAATCAAAATTCACATCCTTTTTTAGGAGATGTGTGAAAGGTAATGTTTGATCAGCTAAGGAGGCAACAAAATGATGAATGGCTTGAATTCTTCCTTGTAACATGCGTAATTGAGAAATGTTTCGAGGAGGTGGCATGTTGATTATAGCATCAATTTTATTTGTGTCAACCTCAATGCCTCTGTGAGAAACCCTAAAAAATTTCCACTATATGCTCCAAAGACACACTTTTTTGGATTTAATCACATGTTGTATTTATGCATTAGTTCAAAGATCTTCTGAAGGACACTCACATTGTCTTGTCTTGTTAATGATTTGGCTAGGATTTCATCAACATAATCTTCCAAGATTTTATGTATGTAATCATGAAATATCAATGTCATTGCTCATTGATAAGTTGTGTTTGCATTCTTTAATCCAAAAGGCATCATAACCCAACAAAATTTTCCCCAAACAGATGTAAATGTTGTCTTATATTGACCTTGTGGGTTAATAAATATTTCATTATAACTAAAAAATCCATCTATGAATGACAACAAAGCATGTCCATTAGTTGAATCCACTATCATTTCAATATTAGGAAAGGGAAAATTATCCTTTAAAGAGGCTTTATTCAAGTCATGCACATCCTAATATGATTATCAAGTTTAGCAACTATGACAATGTTTGAGATCCAAGGAGAATAATCAATAGGTCAAATAAAACCTATGTCAAGGAGTTTTTCAAGTTCTTTAACAAGAAAGGCTATTTTAGGATTCATTTTGTGTATCTTTTGTTGAATAGGCTTAGCATTTTCAGCAAGAACAATATTATGTGTTACTATCTTTAGATCAATTCTTGGCATATCTGAATATTTCCAAGCAAAATTTTTTGGAAAATCATGAAGCAAGGTTGTAGTATCCTCTTGTTCTTCATCATCAAGGAACTTCCCAATCTTAATGACCTTTTCTTTATCATCTATATCCATTGTTATATCAATTGTATCCCCTAAGGGGAGTGCATTTGACTTAGGAAATTCAGTATCATATGGTTCCATTCTTGTGTCTTTCTCAGTGGTATCAATATCTTGTTGCTTGGTACTTATCATAGCACAGGTAACTTTTATCTTAGAATATGTCTTATCAGAAGCACCTAACATTTTTTTCAAACCTTCATCATTGTCAAAGTATTCTCATGATGGTGGTAAATCCATATCAAGAAAGTCAGGATGCTTTAAGCTGAGATTAATTCTTGGTTTACATGTGATGGTGTTGATGTTTAGCGATGGTCATTGAGTTTCCTTTGTTGTCTTAGAAAAATAATAGCCCAACCTATCTTTTTTCTCTTATGTGTTAGGTCCTATAGTAACTTTAATACCTTGTTCATTCTTTCCACATCCTTTATCGTTGTATCCCAATTATTTCACAAGCTCATAGCCTCATCCATAAATTCTTTCCATTTATTTTGGGTTTAGTGGTTGTTGATAATCTATCTCATCAAAATTTGTTATGTACATTGTATTTTCTTCCTAAGTAGATGAGGTAAATGTTGGTGAAGGTTCGTTTATATTCTGAGTGGATATAATCATGGGTTCTTGTTTTTCATCCTCTTTTTGTGTGATTATGTATTCACCCATAAATGAAGGTGTGAATTCTAATGATCCCCAATCATCACCTAACAATTTAGACACGGGTTCTTCTTCTTGTTTGTTGGTCTCAAGATGTTTTATGTGAGATGTTGGAATAAATGTGTTCAAAGGACTTGTTCCATTTTCAAGTTGTAAGCAACTTTTAGGTTTGGGGTCTGTTTCAACTTGATAAACTTTGTTGTTATAGATAGATTTCATTATTCGATGAAGGCTCGAAGGCACTGCATGCATCTCATGAATCCGTGGTCTTCCCAAAAGAAGATTGTAGGAAAGATCATAGGTCATGACATAAATAGGAGTTTGCAAAGTAGCTATTTTGACTGTAATACATAAGGTAATTACACCGAGTGGTTGCTTTGTGATATTGTCAAATCCTCTAATAGATAAGGAATCAGGTTTTATTTACGATTTATCCACACATAATCTATCTAGGAGCTTTACACTACACACATTAAGGGCATAACTATTGTCAACAAGGGTCCTTTTGATGCCTATTTTGTTGAATTGAGAAATTATCATAAAGGCCTCATTTTTTTTTCTTAATTCTCACAAAGGGCTCAGCTCATGTTGATGGAAGGTAATGTCTACATTAACTACATTCATTCCTTGTATTAGAGCTTCCACGTCATTTATATTTGTACCAGGAGGAACCACTATTTTTTGTAATGTTGTTTGGAGCATAGAGTGATAGTTTGGTGAATTATGAAGAAGGTCCCAAAGGGATATCTTTGTGGGAGTGATCTTAAGTTGTTCGACAAGATCAAACTCCCTTAATCAAGGAGCACTAGGAAATATAGAATTGGGAAAAGGTATGGAGGTTGGGATTGGTTGATGTGGTTGAGGATTATTTCTAGTGTAATGTGTGCGAGCAACAACATCATGCTTCGGTGAGTAAAAGGTAAACTCAGGTTTAGGTGGTGGTTGAGGTTTATGTGAAGGTGGATAAAGAACGAGTTGGGGTTGAATTACATTAACATATTTTGTTTGAGTTTTCTCACAACAAACCTTAGTGGATGGATTTTGTGAGATGAAGTCCTAAAGGGCTTCATCTAACATGTCAAATTCATCACTACTAAAAGGTTTGGGAGATAAGTTATCATTGGTTGGTTGGGGTTTGTCATCACAAGCCTTAGTGGATGAACTTAGTGAGAGGAAGCCCTATAGAGCTTCATCCAACTTATCCAAGTCATCACTACTACAAGGTTTGGATGATATAGTTTTTCTAAAGTGAAGCATATTTTTTATTGTTTCATTGGATGTTTTGATGTTTTTGTTTGCATTTTCTGATGAATCTGATCTAAATAAACTAAGAACTAATGTTGAAAATGAACATTGTAAAAATACAATGCTATCCATAATTGCCATGAAATTAAATGATGCTAATGCTAATGATTTGAATGTAGCAGAAGATAACTGAATTGAAACAGAAAAGTAACTGAAACAAATAGTAACTTGTAAGAAACTGCAAACTGAAGTATGAAAATACTGATGCAAAATGTGTACTGGGACTAAGTCGCCCAAGGTGGCGAATTAGTCCCAGTAGGGGTATTTTAAAGTTTTTTCTAAATTTTCTAATGGATTTTTATGTGTTATGTACTATACAATTCAAATCTAAAGTGTAGATGCAAAATTCTACTATTGGTTAAGAAAATAAGGTGCAATAATGCAAGCCTAAATGAGCTTTTCACTAATGCAAATTGGAAAACCCCAGAATGCAATACAATGCAAAAACCTAATGCAATGTTGATGCAAGTTGTTCCTAGGATGTAAATGCACTTGAAATTAGAAGTATAATGTTCAAATGTCAAGTTCACCAAGATGTGGACAAATATTTTGGCTCCCTAATGCTCTCTAGCACTTCTAGGGTTTTTCACCTAAAAGGAGAGAGGTAGGACAAAATGGGAAATGTCCCCACTCAAAACTAATGCAATATACTAATAAATGATATTGATTAATGGATGAAAAATAATGAAATGTAAAGTTTTTGAAAACACATTGTGATATGCAGAAAGATAAATTAAATGTAATATAAAACAAGATAGAAAGACTAGACAGAAATAGTGCACCTAGAAACTAATAGGGGTTGAAATGAAGACTGCAGATGTCTCTGAAATTCTAGAAAATCTATTTTTCTGATCAACTGGGACACTTACGCCAAGCTGGGAGACTTAGTCCCTAATCTAGGAAACTACTCTGAAACCCATTTTAGATAAATGGGTATCTAGATCTATAAAAAATTCCAAAGAATAGATGTAGTGGGACTAAGTCACCACTGTTGACAACTTAGTCCACTGTGGCATTTTTGAAAATCCGAAAGTGGAAATGGAAACAGTTTGCACTCTATTCTCCAATAGAAACTCATATCTAAATCTATGAAAACACCTACAAAACATAGTATAATTTGGTTTATAATGGGAGGTTTTCCTTGGTCAAACCCCTAGTTGGTATTTAAACCTTTAAAATATAATGAAATCTACATAAACCCTATCTCAAGTGTTTCTAAGACTAGGAAATTTGAAATAAGATGCAACCCTATTCTAACATGTGAGAATAAGATGCATAAGTGGATTTAGAACAATGCAAGACTCATTACAAGAGACATTAAATCATATTAGAAATGAATATTAATGACATGCAAACCTTCCTTGGGTTGAAAATAGAGAGAAAATGGAAGATGGAATCACTTTGAAAATAAGTCCTTAGGATTGATCTGATGGCTAGTTGCATCTCCTCACCCTAGATTTCTCCATGATTCTCCATAGAAATCCATAATCAACCCTTTGCAATGTGAAATAATGGACAAAAAGTGAGCTTGAAGACCTGTAAAAACCCTAGCTTGCTTCCCTAAAGCTTCAACTTTTTTGTAGATAAACTAATAAATCTTCTTGTGGAAGATATTCAACACTTGACTCTTAAATTTTTTTGTTCAAAAATGACTCAAATGATGTGAAAAATGACCTAAAAACATATATTTATAGGCATCAATTGTGGGAGTAAATGGTGACTCCCCAACACCCCCAAGAACAATTGATAGACCAAAACCACTTCCA
The DNA here is from genome assembly GCA_007258455.2 of Sequoia sempervirens. Lineage (NCBI taxonomy): Eukaryota > Viridiplantae > Streptophyta > Pinopsida > Cupressales > Cupressaceae > Sequoia > Sequoia sempervirens. Next base: position 37,947 of record VDFB02124846.1, on the reverse strand, counting down.
CAAGAAAGAGAATGGCAAGAAAGCTTGCTTCACAATGCAACATTGAATATTGGTTGAATATGATTCAAATGTACATGAGATGCCTTTCTTATAAAGGAAAGGTAGAGAGATAGGATTAGACAAGATCATGACAAGTGTCTTAATCCTATGACATGAGACAACTAACTACCTAGGAATGATGCAATATAGCTAGATAAGATAAGTTCTAGAAAATCCAACTAAGACTTCTAGAAAGAATCTTATATCCTAAGTAAACTTAGCATGTGAATATGTCCCCTAATTACCTAGTGAGTGAATTAGCTAGGTACAAGACAATTAGTCACACCAACACCCCCCCTTAAGTGCAACTTAGGGAGAAGATTATTATGCAAACTATGCAAAGATGAAGATGGGTCTCGACTACTAGGCCATGTTAGGTACCCATATACAAATGCAAATGCAAACAATCTCTCACAGGAAGAGAAAAGGAGAAAACCCAATGGGACAAAACTCCTCTCCAAAAGAGAGAAAACAAAACAAAAAACATGATGTATGGAGGACTCAATGATACCCCCCAAGAACTAAATCCAACATGTATATACAATCAATGACCCCCCCATAAGAGGGAAATAGAGAGATAGGATATCCCCCCACAATGTGTGATAACTTGCAAATATGGTTAATGTCTGAAGACAAAACATAATCCAATTCCTAGAAAAAATATTTCTTCCCTTAGGAAGAAGATACACCATGTACAAATGTAGGAATGCTTCCCATTCTAGATAGGAATTGGTAGGAAGAGGAATCCATATGTATGTAGATTATGTCTCTGAAATCTACTCATGTGTTTCCAAGTTCTTGGATGATGAAGATGATGCCACAATTCAATCAAGTACATGCCCAATCACATCAAACTATGACAAACTAGGAACAAGTGAAAATTGATCTTGAACAAGCTCCAAATAAAAACATGAAGTTGATCCATGACTATCATGAGATAGGAGAGATAAACCCTCAAATTGGTCTTCCAAATCTAAAGTGTGAGACTCCACAAACAATGAAGCAATGCTTGTCAAATAGGAATCCCAATCAGGAAGACTATCAGATACATGTTGCAATGAATCACTGGCAGTACTCAATGACTCAACAATAGAAGATGAAGAATTGGGAACCTCTGAAGCATTTTCAATCTCCTCCAAAGGATCGCAAGCATGGGTTATCAAATTTCAAGAATGAAGAAGCACATTTGAGTTGGAAAGAGGATCTTCAAGAGATGGAGAAGAATCATGGTCTCCATATACCTCTCTAATGTGAGTCCAAAGATCATGAGGACATTTGAAGTGAATAAATGTCTCAACAATTTCATCATTTACATTTTCAAAAATAACTCTAAAGACTCTATCCCTAAAGCCTTTCCAAATCTAATACTCATCATTTGTGCTAGGACAAGGAACTTTATTAAAAAAATAGTATAATAGATTCCACTCACCAAGATGAGTGAGAATTAAATTACTCCATTTCCTATAGCTCCCTTTCTCCAAAGTAATTAAGAAACACATTTACAAAGATATGAGCTTGGAAGCCAAAAATAGAGATTTGTCTTCAACCTAAAAAAATGGTACAAAACTAAAAAATCTCTACAAAATATCTACACCAATAAAAATTTGACACTTCCAGATTTCTAACGATATCTCATTTCTAAAAAATGGCCTTAGTTTGCAAAAATTATGAGAAAATGAAAAAAAGCCCTATAAAAGGCACTATGGGGGAAAATACACAAACTGTGAAGACTAAATCAGTGCAATTTTTGAGCATTGGGTGCCAAAAATGCAGTCTACCATGTGACCTCAAGCAAACAAAGGGTGAAAAAAACATACACCATCGGCTAGGGTAATATTGTCTATATAAAACAAAATGTATATGTATGAAACCTGCGAATAAACTATACCATTGGCAGTGAATGGTTGTATGCCGACCAAGTAAGGAATATGCTCAACAAAGGATTTGACTGCCAATGGAGATCCATGTGGGCAAAGACAACACATCTGACAAAGTACCTGATGGCCGCGCCCACAAAAGGATATGAAAATCATGGTAAAACCTTTCCTGGGAATTGGACATTCCAACAGGTGACTAATATCTCTCTGTGGACGTTCATTTACTTGTCAAACCAGGGGACGTATACTTTAAATGGCGCGAAAAAATATATGCACTAAGAACTAGTTTTGGTCAAATCTCAGCAGAAATAAATACTGGAAAGGAATTTTATCCACGCTACAGGAAGGTAATGCAAAGTTCTTTAACTCAACTATGATTTAATTAAAATAGAACCCATAACAACTACGACTAAAACACAAACTGTGAACTGGCCTTATGCTGTAGGAACAATATAAGACTGAGTTTGTATGAAAACTTCAAAGATGAAAGCTAACTAAAGATCAACAAGAAAGAACAACTAACTAACTTGCTACAAGTACTTACTAAGTGGGCCCCCTTAGCAAGCATCTACTGATTACGCAGGTACTAAACTTAGAACTTCATCAAGCTTTATTCATAAAAACAGAATGGTATACATTGCTTTGTTGATATGGAAACTAACAACAAACTCTGTCTCTTATCAAACAGATTCTGGTTTTCATTATCATACTGATTCTTACATGATATCTGCTATCTTCTATCACTATGCTTCTATCTTACTCTAACTATCGTCTCTCTCTCGCGTAGGAGGAGAACCTTATTTTTAAACCAGGAGAGCAACTAACTAACTAACCCTATCAAAGAAAGATGTGGAAGTAAAGTGTATCCCCGAATCAAGGAACAAACTTCATAAATGAATTTATGCATTCAAGCCGATCCAGAGAGAATCTAGTGCTCCACTCTTTCCAAATTGACTGTCATTAAAAATCTTTCCCAACAGTTTCGGTCAAAGAGTCTTCGTCGGAGCTTCCTTCAAGTCGTGCAGGAAATGGACTTTACTGCAAGGCTGAGATCGACTGCGCTTGACTCGATCATTCTTCAACAACCTGTGAAACAAAAGGTAACAGGTGCAAAAGAAAAGGCATATGGCACATACACAATATGTGTTCATTAATCACACATTTAAATCTATTTCATCATTCAAAAACTGTATGCGATATACCAGTCATTTAGGGAGTCAACGGGGCAATAAATGTAATCAAGTCAACACAATAAGCTGCAAGAATATGAAAGTATTTTGCTACAGGATATCCTCATAAAAGGTTTCAACAGAGTTTAAACAGCCACAAATAACAAAAGTAAAGATATTAAAAGTTCATCATAATATCCAAAATTATGAACATATTTTAAGCTCATCATTCTGCCCCCTACTTAGCCCAATGCTGGTCCTCTAGCATTAACTTTCTTGGTGGTTTCTCTGAAGTCAATGGTTGCTGCATGACTCTGAGATGGATTTCCAAACCTGTAATAAAATCCTCTGAAATCCCGGCACCTTTCATACCTTTGGTTTTCTAAATCATCATTAAGATTTGTAGCCTGGTGAGGATAGAGGGGCCACATTAGCATAGAAGTTCTGAATGTCAATGGCAACCACAGTTCAAATCTCGTTTGAAGTCCCAATTGTATGTATCTATTTGACCTTTTAAGAGCTGCTGTGAAATTTAGGGGACTGTGTGGTTCTGATTTTCTTAATCCAACAGTTAATCTTTCCCATCTTTTCTCACTTCTGGTATATGCTAGTCTCCAAAACGAATATTGTTGTGCCTGAAATTCATCATATACCTGTTTCTTGATATCAAATATCTTCTCTCTGGCTGTAACATTATTAATGCCATATGTCAGAGCAAACCAATCTTTCAACATTGCATGGGGGTTTGAACTTTGAGAGCGTAATGGAACAGGCTCAGTTTTCTCAGCTTCCTCATATGTTTCCCACTGCCTGCCATAATTTGCCTCATTTGCTGCCCATGACATAAATACTCTTAAATGAATATCACCAATATACAAAAGAGGATTCCATTCTATTTCAAATGGAATTAAAAAGCCATGTAAATAGAATTCACACAGAAAATTTCTTAACCAATTTGGGGCTGCCTGGTATGCTTCGTAAAATTCTTTGGCAGTATGAAGTATAGGATCTTGGTTTCTGGAAATTCTCATCAGTTGGAACCATAAGAACTGTTCTTTGAGGCACAGAGCATAAACTCTGGGTGGTGGTCTGCATTCCATAATCTGACAAGTTACTTTTAACATTTCATCCATTTTTATTTTCAACTCAACAATTTCCTATTTTTGACTTTCAATTTCCTTTCTCAGTTTCTTCCTTTCTACTTCCCATAGACTTTGTTGCATGTCAGTCTGGGCTATATGTCGAAAAGTCAGGGTTTGCAATTTAACTAGTTCCCAATTAGCTTTAACATATTCTAGAAACTTAATTAAAAATGTCTTCTTATACACAACAATGGCTTTACAAGTTGCAGGGTGAAATATAGCTTCACTAGGCACATTCAATTGTTCAATCAATTCCTGATCTTGCGACAAGATAAATTTGGGTTGTTGCAGTGGAGAAGGTTGTGCTTCCTCCGAAAACTGCATAGCAGCGGTAGCCAAGTCATCAAGATTTGGTAACCCTTGCTCATTATGCCCTATTTCAATTATCTCAACTTGTTCCTCTTCAGGAACGAATGGACTCTGTGCAACATTTTCGGACACATTCTGAGAAACATTAAATTCAGACTCAACAGACCCTTCTGAAATTGCAATAACCTCTGGTTGAGGTGAAACAGGGGAGGTCTTAGATTGTTTCCTTGTGGAAACTCTTCTTGGTACTGATGTGGCTGCAGGAGGCATTCTAGTAGCCTTCCTCTTTCTTGTCTGCTCAGAGGGCTCTGCCCTACCAGAGGATGACGGTGAACTGGTGATAGCAACAGGTGTTGCTGTAGGAGAGACGGCTGCAGGGAATGATGCTGCAGGAGAAGGACATTGCCTTTTCTGAGAATGAGGGTCAGATTCAGGGGACCCTTCTATCTTTGTTTTACCCTTCTCTCTCCTAGTGGCAGACCTAGTTTGTACCCTAGCAGAGGATTCAGGTGTGAAAGTTGCAGGACCAGGTGCTACAGGAGTAGATGACCCCTGCCCTATTCTACTGGTAGACACAATTTCCTTCTTCTTTTTCTGAGGTCATGGGTTAAGTACCCTAGGGGGTTGTGGAATTTGCAAGCTCTTTTGACCAATGAATTGTTGCCAAGAAAGAGGTGAGACATCTCTTAAAGAGTGTTCAATCAGTAATTTGATAAGGCTGTGGTGAGAACCAGAATTATCTTTCCCCTGTTGGGTTCCATGGGCACTTTGTTCTAGAAATTTTAATAGAAAATTCAGAACATTTACAACTAACCCATGCCTCATATGGCTTAATAATTTGAAATGATGAGAATGCAGGTAGGAGAAACGGCCTTCACAGGTCAAATACCTGATTATGTAAGCAGCGTATTCTGAATAAGGAGGAGGCAATGATACCCACTTGCATCCCTGCTTGGAGACTTCTAAAGGTCCATCAGTGGGCATTGAAAACTCAGCCCTTGCAGCTGCAGCATCTGAAGAAAAGTTTTCTCCAACGGCTGGAAGCCTGGTTACTTCAGCAATTCTTTCTTCAGTTGCAACAACTGTTAGACCCCATACAGTAGCTTCCCCTTCAGAAAGGGTTCTCAAAAATTCTCCAGCAGCCTCCTCATCAAAAGCATTTAAGCTCAAGAAATAGTTTAACCATCCATAGAGGCTGAATGTGTGAACCGTTTGAGGATTTTGCAACAATAGCTCATGAGCTACAGGCTCATGTCGCACTAGCTGACCACCCATGTTTACAGTTTCCCTTTAGCTGAACTCAATTCCCTGCTAAAAATTCAAAATTCTTTGTTTCCCTTTTTGCTCTGGTTTTTCTTCTGCCGTGCCGTCACATTTCCTTCTTTTCTAAAAATGAGCTTTTTGAACAAGCAATCTTAATCATATTTTACAAGAAAGACATGCAATAAAGGACATGCGATCACATTTGGAAAGTACTAGAAAAGTATTAAAGAAAGGTTATTTGCGCAGTTATGGCAGCGGCGAAAAGATGAGTTTTAAAAGGTGGATTACCCCGCCCCCTACTTAGAGTATGACATGTGTCCTCACATGTACTAAAGAATAGGCGGAGATTTTGTAATAATGACTGGTATTGTCATAGCAGTAAATGAATAGAATAAAATAAATCAAATATGCGATAAGAAAAGATATTGCGTACCTTTGATAATTGCACGTACGTGTGAAGAAAGATGACGGTGTCTGCATGAATTGACAGTTGGGAAGAATATCTTAATTAAGGGTGATGTGGATGGATGAAGTGGATGGGTGATGTGGGTGGACGAGGTGGACGAATGGAATGGATGGATGGGATGGATGGATGGAAGATAAAAAAGTGAGATGGGGGCGATAAATGAGTATGGAGAAAAAGGGGTTTCCTTTTAAAAAGAAAACCTTTATTATGAGCATGCATTTTCAAAATTGCGATGAAGCTGCAGGAGAAAGGCTACAGCCTTCAGCTGCAGGAAGAGTAGCGGGAGGAACTTGAACGAACTGTTGCATGAATTCTTCCTTTGAGACTGGTTTATGGTACAACCGGAGTCGGTGGCCATTAACTAGCAATTTGAAGCGAACTAGATCAATTGTCACTAGTTGTATAGCTCTGTTGTCGAACACATTTTCAACTTCATAGGGGCCAAGCCAGCGTGTTGTAAACTTACCCTAATTTTCTTGATATCTGGAATCATATAACAGAGCCCAATCACCAGCAGAAAATTTTCTTGTTTTGATGTGTTGATCATGCCATTTCTGCCTTTGATGTTGGATTGCTTCTGTGTGCTACAGGGCGGCTTTTTGCATTTCGTCCAAAGCATTTAGCTGCAAGAGATGGTCCTTCTTTGCTGCAGATATTTCCATATTGAGTTCAAGAGTTGTCCTCAAAGTTTTATGCTCAAATTCAATGGGTAGCATGGTTGTTTTCCCATAAAGTAGCTCAAAAGGTGTAAACCCAGTTGTTGTCTTCCATGTAGTTCTGTAGGCCCAAACTACTTTAGGAAGTCTACTGCTCCAATCTTTTCTATGAATCTATACTATCTTTTTGAGGATCGTCTCAATTTCCCTGTTTGTTACCTCCGCCTGACCATTGGCTTGAGGATGATAGGGGCTGGACTTCCTATGTTTGATCTTATAGTCATTCATTAATGCAGTTATTAGATTCGATGTGAACTGAGCTCCCTGATCAGTTACAAGCTCTCTGGGAACTCCAAATCTAGTGAAAATTTGTTCATACATAAATTCAACAACTTTGTTATCTCGAACATGAGTCATAGCTTTTACCTCAACCCATTTTGTGACATAGTCTGTGCAAACTAGAATATATGATTTTCCATTTGATGGTGGATCAATTGGTCCTACAAAATCCATCCCCCATTTATCAAAAGGGGTGACTATTATCTGGGGATATAGTGGCATTTCATCTGACTTAGTTGGTTTTTCCATACGTTGGCATCTGTCACATTTTCTTGTATAGGCCACAGCATCCTTGCGTAATGTTGGCTAATAGTACCCTGTTGTAAGAATCTTCATTGTTGTTCTTTTTGCTGCAAAATGTCCCCCACATGGTTCATCATGGAAAGCATGCAAGATATCATAAGTTTCATCTTCTCTTACACATCTTCGCATTACCTGATCAGATCCAGTATAAAACAGACAATTTGCAATCCATGAAAAATTAAAACTTTTCTCTATTAACAACTTCTTTTCTTTTGGGGAAAAGTGAGCTGGTATTCTGTTTGCTGCTAGATAATTGGAAATGTCTGCATACCATGGTGTATATGCAACAATGGAGAACAAGTGTTCATCTGGAAACCTATCATCAATGACCTCATGTTCAACAGGTGTAGCGGATTGAAGTCTTGATAAAAAGTCAGCTACAACATTAGCTCTTCCTGGTTTGTCAATGATTGTAATGTCAAATTCTTGTAACAACAGGAGCCATCGTGCTAATCTACCAGAAATGGCAGGTTTGTTCATCAGATACTTTATTGTTGCATGGTCAGTATGGACAAATATCTGATAACCTGTGACATAATGCCTAAATTTATTTAAAGCATACACTACTACAAGCAATTCATTTTCTGTAACAGAGAAATTGAGCTCAGGACCTTGAAGGTTTTTGCTAATAAAGTAAATAGCATGCTCAATTGAATTTTCTTTTTGACTTAAAACTGCTCCTATACCAAAATCAGATGCAGCAGCATGTATGTGAAAAGGAAAATTCCATTTTGGACCTTGAAGAACAGGGGCTTGAGTAAGCAAGTCTTTTAGTTGCAGAAAGGATTTTACACAGGCTTCTGTCCACTCAAATTGAGAATCCTTAGTTAACAAGGCATAAAGTGGGCTGGAAATTTTACTGAAATCTTTTATAAACCTCCTATAATACCCTACATGGCCAAGGAAACTTCTGACATCTTTTTGTTTTGCAGGAGTTTGTAAATTCTGAATTACTTCAATTTTAGCAGGGTCAACCTGAATTCCATTTTTTGAAATATGATGACCTAGAACAATACCTTCTTCCATCATTAGAAAACACTTTTCACTATTTAGAGACAAATTTTTCTCTCTGCACCTTTTCAATACCTTTTCTAAATTCACCAGTGCTTCTTCAAATGTGACTCCATAGGTGAAATCATCCATATAAATCTCCATACATTCATGAGATATATCAGCAAAGATACTAATTACTGCTCTGTGAAATGTTGCTAGCGCATTGCATAGACCAAAAGGAAAGACTGAATAAGCAAATGTTCCCCATGGACAGGTAAAAGTGGTCTTATCTTGATCTTCAGGGGCAATTTTTATCTGATTGTATCTACTGTAACCATCCAAACAGGAAAAATATCTTTTGTCAAACAGTGAGTCTAGTACTTGATCTACAAAAGGTAGTGGAAAGTGATCTTTTTTAGTGGCATTGTTCAACTCCCTGTAATCTACACACACTCTCCATTTTCCTCCTTTCTTGGGGACAATGACTAGTGGAGAAACCCATTGACTGTCAGATATTGGGTAAATAAAACTAGCATCAAGCAACTTTTGAAGTTCATTTTTCACTATTTCTCTAAGTGTTGGATTTACTCTTCTTTGAGGTTGTCTAACTGGTGAGCAATCTTCTTTGATATATATCCTATGAGTACAAACTCGAGGATCTATTCCTTGCATATCCCCATATTCCCATGCAAAAGCTTTATGTTGTTCTTGTAGCATTTTTAATAAGACAGCCCCTTGGGATTGTGACAGCTTGCTATTGATATTCAGACAGTGACCTAGAGACACTTCTATCTGCTTAGTGAGATTACTCATAGAATCTACATGTAATGTTTGTACCTCATGTGTAAGCAAGTGATGAAAAATTACTGGAAGTTTAGGCAGTGAACTCTCAGAATTTGGTTGTTGTAGGAAACATTGAAGATGACTGCCATTTGGATCAGATGAACTATCCGTATCAGAGTTGTACTGTAGAATTTGAAAAAGTAGAGCATCCTCACTCTGAAGTTGTGAGAATGGATCATTTTGAAGCATCATTAATTGAGCCAAGGAATTGGCTTCTTCAGTTTCTTCCTCCACATATGGCCAAACAGGTTGGGAAAAATCTGGTTGAGGTCTAGCAGGCAAATACAAGGCCAATTTCTTTGTGGACTGTCCATCAGAAATGGTCATATCTCCAGAATGGCATCCTATAAAAGCATCAGCAGTTGCTAACCATGGTCTACCAAGGATAACTAGATACCCTCCTAAAGTTTCCTTAACTGATAATATTGTGAAATTAGCAGGATACTCCTAAGATGCAAGAGTGACAATTACATCTTCTACCATCCCATCAGGTTTAACTATGGAGCTATCTGCAAGCTGCAGAACTGTGGGTGTAGACCTAATATTTGAAATGTTCAAGGAGTCCATAGTATGCTTTGTCATAACATTAATGGCAGCACCTAAGTCAATCAAAACATTTTTTACAACTTGGCCATTTATATGTATCTGCACTACAGGACTTCCAGAGTCAATATACTTTGGAATGACTACATTTCTCAACATTATATCAGCCAATTTTCCTAAGACATGAATTGTTTGGGGATCCTTTTTCTTCTGTCCAGGCTTCTTCAAACAGGCTTCTTTAATAGCTTTTCCAAAAATGGGAACATCTTTAATAACCTGAAATAAGGGAATTTGAATTTGTACATTTTTGAGCTAATCCAGAATGTCAAAAGTGGGTTCTTCCATGGATTTAGATTCAGTACTTTGCAACCTTTGAGGAAAAGGTGGGTTGTCTTGATTTTGCAAAACAGGTTCCTTAGAAATTGTATCGGTTATAGGCATATGCTCAGTAGGGATAGCAGGTGTAGTAGATTCTTCAAGGGGAGAATCTGGTATTTTAGTAATCAGAGGTGGTTTGAGAGCAGGTAAAGTAGTTCCAGAGCTCAAATGGATGTCATTAACATTTAAGGCATAAGCTTGATATTGGTTTGCTTCAGCAAGATACATAGGCTGCTGTGGCTGCTGCTGTTGCTTATTATTAGGATTTGGCAAGGGCTGGGCAGGCATAGGCGTTTGCTTTGGAGGGCTAGGATTCGTGGCAATTGTTGCAGGAGGTGGCATGAGGGCATGTGGTTGTGGCTGTGGAAGCTGCAAGAATCCAGGGGACTGGTTTTGCCATTGCTGAGGACCTCTCCATTGAGGATTTTGTTGCCAATTTCCTGAAGGTGGGGTCCATTGCCCTTGTGGCTACTGCCAACCTCCTTGAGGAGATTGCTATTGCGGGGTCTGATAATTAGGCCAACTTGGTTGAGGTGGATTCCAGGGTGGTGGTGGTCCATATGCATGTTGCCATTGGTTATTATAGCCAGAATAAGGATTACCAAAAGTTAAAGGATCTTGAGGCATACCTTGTCTTTGGGCCCATGGTCTCCTTTGCGCAACAAAGAACACTTGATCATCATCACCTTCTACTAGTTTGAAGTCAGTAGGTAGTTGCCTGGTTTCCAAATTAGCCACCATCTTGCATCTGCAATCATGTTTCTTCTGTTTGCAGTATGGACAGAACTCAGCCAAAACTACCTCAGCTTCCTCATGTTTCTTCTGAGCTTGCATAGTGTCCAGTTGTGTAGCCATATTATTAATGATGTCTTGCTTGAAGTCAGACAACAAATTTGTTATCTCCATCCGAGAAACTCCACCAGAAGAAGACTTCTCCACTGTAGCATGATGACCTCGACCTTTCTTAACTATTGCTCGAGAGTAGTTAAGACATATTTTTTGTATATCATCCCAGGACAGTTGGGCTATATCACCTCCTCCCATCAGGTCCAGGGCGTCTGTACAGGTATCACTGGTTCCCCTTAGAAAGAGTAGTTTCTGTGAGTCCTCGTTGAGAGTATGGTTTGAGTTCCTTTTTAGTGAAAATAAAAATCTAGAAATATAATTTTCTAGACTTTCATCCTCCTTCTGTTGAATTCAGAATATGTCATCACCTTTGCTGGCATTCTTACAGTATTCCTTATACTTTTCAAGGAATTTCGTCTGCATGGCTGCCCAACTATCTACAACACCTCTTCCCAGACTCATGAACCATCTGAGAGCTCCTTCCTTCAAGGTGGAAGAAAATAACTTCAGTTTATGAGTGTTTGTGTTGTAGTCATAACTGCGACAGAGGACATCAAATTCAAACAGAAAAGTTTCTGGGTCCTCCGTAACTAAACCATAGAATTTTGGAAGTAGTGAAGAAGGTATATTCTTAAGATTGTCAGTATCTCATTGGGGAACAATGGGAAACTCAAAGGCAGGAGGTGGATTATTAGGTGGGTTATTTGCCATGTTTGCTTGCTGGAATAACAAAGCGAATGGGTTTTCCTTAGGTTCGTTGTCAGCTGGGTCAAATGGTAGTTCAATAAATAGATTTTCAGGGAGGAACCTTCCCAGTGCGTCTCTTCTTCTACTATGCATGCAATACGATGAATGTTGGCTTGAAATATTTTGACTAACAAACTAAACTAATGCTAAAAATGACTTCTGACAAATTCCTAGCTGGACGCCATCCTCGGCAACGGCGCCAAAAATGGCCGTGCCCACAAAAGGATATGAAAATCACGGTAAAACCTTTCCTGGGAATTGGACATTCCAACAGGTGACTAATATCTCTCTCTGTGGACGTTCATTTACTTGTCAAACCAGGGGATGTATACTTTAAATGGTGCGGCAAAATATATGCACTAAGAACTAGTTTTGGTCAAATCTCAGCAGAAATAAATACTGGAAAGGAATTTTATCCACACTACAGGAAGGTAATGCAAAGTTCTTTAACTCAACTATGATTTAATTAAAACAGAACCCATAACAACTATGACTGAAACACAAACTGTGAACTGGCCTTATGCTGCAGGAACAATATAAGACTGAGTTTGTATGAAAACTTCAAAAATGAAAGCTAACTAAAGATCAACAGGAAAGAACAACTAACTAACTAGCTACAGGTACTTACTAAGTGGGCCCCCTTAGCAAACATCTATTGATTACACAGGTACTAAACTCAGAACTTCATCAAGCTTTATTCATAAAAACATAATGGTATACATTGCTTTGTTGATATGGAAACTAACAACAAACTCTGTCTCTTGTCAAACAGATTCTGGTTTTCATTATCATACTGATTCTTACATGATATCTGCTATCTTCTATCACTATGCTTCTATCTTACTCTAACTATCGTCTCTCTCTCACGCAGGAGGAGAACCTTATTTTTAAATCAGGAGAGCAACTAACTAACTAACCCTATCAAAGAAAGAAGTGAAAGTAAAGTGTATCCCCAAATCAAGGAACAAACTTCATAAATGAATTTATGCATTCAAGCCGATCTAGAGAGAATCTAGCGCTCCACTCTTTCCAAATTGACTGTCATTAAAAATCTTTCCCAACGGTTTCGATCAAAGAGTCTTCGTCAGAGCTTCCTCGAAGTCGTGCAGGAAATGGACTTTACTGCAAGGCCGAGATCGACTGCGCTTGACTCGATCATTCTTCAACAACCTGTGAAACAAAAGGTAACAGGTGTGAAAGAAAAGGCGTATGGCACATACACAATATTCGTTCATTAATCACACATTTAAATCTATTTCATCATTCAAAAACTATATGCGATATACCAGTCATTTAGGGAGTCAACGGGGCAATAAATGTAATCAAGTCAACACAATAAGCTGCAGGAATATGAAAGTATTTTGCTACAAGATATCCTCATAAAAGGTTTCAACAGAGTTTAAACAGCCACAAATAACAAAAGTAAAGATATTAAAATTTCATCATAATATCCAAACTTATGAACATATTTTAAGCTCATCACCTGACACAAAATCCTAGATGTGACAAATCTGAAGAATATGCCGCATTCAGACCGTTAATTGAAGGTGAGTGACCACCAATGCCAATGGAAGGTATCCACCAAACAAAAATGTGGTACGCTGAACAATGTACAATGCAAGCATCAATCAAGTGATGACGTAGGTGTAGAATGAATCCGGATATACCAATACCTTGGGTACGGGACAGATTTTGATGCACATAGTATATACTCTGTGGAATATGCCCAATGTGCCCAATTTTTATAAAAAAATCCCATACAAATAATATTATAGCCCAAATATATTTACAAATATTTTGCCCAAAAATTAAAAAAAATTGCCCAAAATTTTTTGATAATAAACGCATAAAATATTTTTTGAAATATTTTTTTGCGAAAATGAGAAAATCTTACTGCTTGGGAGGCTATCCCAGCAAAAAAAAAAAATTCCTCAAAAACAACTTTATGCAAAATAGACGAATTTACAATCAAAATTCATCTACACGGCCACCTGATCTCAACCATGAGGTCGTTGAAACCCCAATCTACACCCAGCAAAAATCTTCAAGCTAACACAATACCCTCAGATCTGGGAAGGAATTTGCAACACCTAGAGAGCTCTGATACCATGTGGGAGTAAATGGTGACTCCCCAACACCCCCAAGAACACTTACTAGACCAAAACCACTTCCACAAGAGAGAGAATGGCAAGAAAGCTTTCTTCACAATGCAACAATGAATATTGGTTGAATATGATTCAAATGTACATGAGATGCCTTGCTTATAAAGGCAAGGTAGAGAGATAGGATTAGACAAGATCATGAAAAGTGTCTTAATCCTTTGACATGAGACAACTAACTACCTAGGAATGATGCAATATAGCTAGATAAGATAAGTTCTAGAAAAGCCAACTAAGACTTCTAGAAAGAATCTTATATCCTAAGTAAACTTAACATGTGAATATGTCCACTAATTACCTAGTGAGTAAATTAGCTAGGTACAAGATAATTATTCACACCAACATCAATACCTAATTATTCATTTTTTTGACATCACAGGTCAACATCCATTAGAAATTTGAATTAAGTTAGTGATTTTCAGCACAAAATTCAAAATTCCCCCAAAAGGGACTAAGTCGCCACCCATGAAAATTTATGGATAGAAACCCTAGGTGGTATTTGAGGAAGGGTTTTGACTGGGGGAAGGGAAATCGAAAGGCTTCTATGAGGGTGAAAAACCCAACAGAAGGTAAGACGAAGCCTAGAAAGAGCCTTCACAACAAGTTATATTCAGGATGCCATCAAACCTTATCTCCTCAAATGCTAGTCAACTAAAGGACAGAGCATTGTTGGTGAAATGGTGCAAGAATGGGTGCAATAATCAAGAAATTCTAGACTAGTGGAGGTGCATATATGCAGGAAAGCTAAGCATTCAACCCTTTCAAAACATCTTTTTTCTAATAGAGTGTATAGATCTAAAGCTAAAGCTAGAAATTTTGTATGGAAATCTGAATTTTTTCAAAGGATCCACCTTTCATCGAATAAATTAGACCCCTAATTTTAACCCAACAAAATAAAAATTCAAAAATTCCCCAATGTGGCTCAATCTAGTAGTTCTCCCTACATAATTTTGGAATTTGAGAGCCCTAATTAAAATAGGAGATGTTAGAACATAATGCTCTAATGAGAGGGGGGTGAATCAGTAGATTATAAATTTTTGAATCTAGAGTGGCCTTTAGCAGAATTAAACTTAACAACTCAAATGAGGAATTCAAAGCATAAACAACTAAAGCATTCACAATCAAGAGAGAGACAAATACATAACACGAAATGTATGTGGAAAACCCAATATGGGAAAAACCACGATGAGAAATGTTGCTAGGATCTACCATCCTAATCCAACCTCACAAGCATCAAAGTTTTGTTACAAGTTTTAAGAGCTACGACCCTAAGGAAGCTTCAAATCCCTATTTTAGAAGCATCAACTTCAAGGATGCCACAACACCCTAAACTAAGCTGCAACTCAGTACTAATGGAGGAGACAACTTCTTTACAAGGATTTTCAATCAACTATGCATAACATGGTTTTTCTCAACAAGTATGATACATCAATTCAGCACATTATACTTCTCTCTCAGTTCACTCTCACACTATTGTAATCAGATTTTTGTATTTTTTATGATTGCTCTTCTTTGTTACAATTCTCTCATTTTTTCATTCAAAAACTCACACACACTTTCTTCTAACTCATTCCTTCATGTATTTCATACGAGTCAAACCCTATGTTAGGGTTTTTCACTTGCAACCTGTTGATGGGTCTTAATGACACAACAACGTGCAAACAAAATATTGCTATTTTGTTTCTCCTAAAAGAGAAATACAACACATGGATATCTTATCTTCCAAGGTCTTTGTAGTTGGTTCTCAACTGTGCTGATGTTGCTCAACGGTCAACGTAACAGTAATGTTCAACGGGCCTGCTGGTGTTGAGCTTCTGGATTGTTCTGAGATCAACATAAACTTAAATCTACTCTAACCAGGGTTTTTAAAGAAATGAAAAAGATAGATCAAAGCTTTGGAATGGAAAAGAATGATAATTCATCCAATTTAACCAGACTTGTTACCTTTCAAGGAATTCCTAACTAAAACTGCAGAAAAAAATTGACTTGTGATTAAAACACAATCGCATCCATTCACAGTGCTGATTTCCACAACAAATTATAAGTTACCACTTAAACAAAACATCAAATCAAACTTCATTCCTTGAAAGCTTCTCAAATCAAATGATTAAACCAAGATAAATAGCATTTTGAAACACAATCTGAAGTAGATTTAAATCTGGTTGCTTCTACTATTAGTGGAACAGATAACCAATAATTACAAATCTGGCACAATCACCTGTGTACAGAAAATCCATGACTCCAAATTATTTCCATCTATACTAAGAAAACTGGAAAGATACATCTACTCTATTTTTCTCCTCCTAACTAACTAAAAAAATAACTAAATCCCCCTATCTTTTCTTCAAAGAGGAAAAATGCCATGATATATACAGAATGTACCAAAAGAATATGTTGGCCCCTATTTTAGGATTTACAAAATATCTACCTCCAAAAAGGTTAGCTCAGATCTTTTGAATAGAGTTAATGCTGTGTTGAATGGCATCCCTACTGTCCATGTTGGTGAAATATTATTTTGTCCTCGAAAGAAGCCTTCAAATCTTTTGTAACTACAGCATTAATTCCATGCCTCTGTGTCCATCCTCAAACTCCTTTGAAGGGCTGCCTTGAATGCTCTAAAGCATTGTCATTAATGTGGATCCATTTCTGCTAATAAAACCTCACAGCGGTCTATGAGAATAATGGCCTCTCCTTCTTGCTTTAGATCTTTCTTCTTGTTCACCCCCTCTGGAAGCAGCATCAGACTTCTTGTTGGACTTCCACTAGTATTCACCAAGTTACTCCATTGGCACATTCAAAGAGCAGATCCACACTGGTTGTATCATGTTGATCTTCTTCTGAGAGGTATTCAATCGGTCAAACTGCCACGTCTGCCCCTTTAGCTTCTTCTGATTGGTGGAACAAAAGCCACGTAGGACTCCCGGGTGATCAAAAGTGGTTCATAACAAATCGCATGTCGGTGAGACACTCATCGTGTCTCCCCGATGCAATTATACATCTCTTAGTAGCTATCGACATGACACATGACGGTCGGCGAGACCCTATAGTGAGCTGCACACTCCATATCAATATCCATAGTGGTCGTTGAGACAATCACCATCGGCTAGAAGTCATGGCGAGCTCTCAAGAGATATAGCGCAGTGCCTCCTTCCATCAGCGAGACATCTGCATTCGGCAAGACATCTCCCCAGGCCCATTCTTATTCTCCAAGCTCGAGCCCCTTTTTATTTCGGCAAGACCTGCCAGGTTGGTGGGACCTCATATCGAATTCAAAAAATTACACCGAGGGCACAATCCCTTCAGCGAATCCAACAGCCATCAGTGAGACATCTCACTAAATTCATTTCATTTCAGCCAGAATCTACTTGGTCAGCAAGACTAGCCCCCTTCGCTAAGACATCACGCCAAGCTTCAAACATTACACTGAGGGGAGAAAACATATTGGCGAGACTGTTGCTAGTCGGCAAGATATCATGTCGAGTTCTTTCATTCCCCTCAAGCCAACTCATTTCATTTCGGTGAGACTCTGTCAGGTCAGTGAGACCTTTTGGTGATATCAATTTCTCACGGCGAAATCTTCCTGTTTCGGCAGAACATCACCGGGTCAGCGAGACATCATGTCGAATTCTTCCATTCTCCCTGAGCTCGAGCTTCCTTCGATGAGACCCCTCTTTATCAGCGAGACCTCATGGCGAAACCACAACCTTATACCAAAGAAACAAGCTTTCGATGAGACATCGCTTGGTTTCTAGGACTTCATAGCGAACTCAGATCCTCTAACTGATGCCGCTTCATTTCAGCAAGAGTCCACCCTGTCGGTGAGACACTTGTTGAAGCCATCTCTCTCAATGAGATCCTTCTGAGGGTCGAAATTTCCATTTTACTGAGACTTCAGTGGATCGGCGAGACCTTACGCCGATATTACCTCATGTCGGCGAGACTTCCTTCTTTCGCCGAGACATTACACCGAAGTCTCCTCTTTCGCCGAGAGCTCATTTTACGTCGACACCACCTCCACCTTTGTCACCGAGACATCACACCGATCGGCGAGAGGCATAGAAACTCATAGCAACCGAAATGTCTTAGCGACACTTTGGATTTCAAATGAACAGAATCAAACCGCCAGTCAGCAAGATATCTGATAGGTCTCGCCGACTTTCTTCTCAAAGGAAATTTATGCCAAACTGGATTGGGGGATGCCTTCCAACTGAGTTCCCTGAGAAATATCTTCAGATGAATAATTCAATCCTATAAAACAAATGCCTCCATTAGTCTTCAAAGCATGAAAAGTAAATTACTTACAGATGCATATTAAAAAGAAACCCAATTCTGGCGGAGGCGGAAATAAATCCAAACCAGAAATGACACCCTCCTTCAAAACTGGCAAGGGCGGGGCCAAAAAGAAATTGGAACTAGAACAAAACAAACCAACAACGTGGAAACGGGACTAGAACCAAATGAAGAAATGAACCAAGCGGAACCGGAACTAGAACCAAATCTGACCCCCTGAAACTTTTGAAAGTTTCAGGTCCGAATTCCATTCCGGTTCCGCCTCTGACAACATCCAAAAAAGATGACGAAGACAGACAAAGGAAGAAAAAAGGAAAGGGGGAAAACACCCCACGACAAAAACAAAAGGAATAAAAAGCAAAAGAATGGGACACACAAAACCGAGACCGGAACGGAACCCAAACCTAAAATTTTTGAAAGTTTCAGGGTTCGGTTCCAATTTCGATTCTGGGTCCACCAGAACAAAAGACAAACAAAGGAAGAAAAACAAAGGAGCTGTCGAGATCAGAACTAGGAACGGAACAAGACCAAACCCTGGACCTAATTTCCAAGCTCGATTTTGGTCCCGGTTCCGCAACTGACAGAACAAAGAAAAATGCCCAAGACAGAAAAGAAAGGAAAAAAAGAATAGAACAAGGGGGACCCATTTTGTTCCAAAACAAAGTGGGGTGGTTATGCAAGGCATAACAAATGGCAACTCGGCAGGGAAAATGGTTTAACCATTTTCAAGAAACTAAAGAATTCAGCTACCCAGAACTCCTGGTTTATGAACATTACAACTCCAGTTGGGTCAATTTTAACAACCAAGGCTGAGCTAGAATCTCAAATGTAAATCAACAATGGCTACTCCTGAATCTATGTGTGTGCTTGATTGTGCATCACCCTTTTATAAATTTTTCTTCACCTTTCGAACAACAATGTGCAAGATTTGGGCTACATGAGTTGATTCCATTTAGTTGTCATGCAATGACATCCTGGGCATTGCTCCGCTGCCAGTCAGGCATCCATATCCCTGATGGAGATACCTTTAGTTTTCTCATAGCATGGCTCTACTGCCAGCTAGGCATCCATAGCCCCAGTAGAGATACTGGAATCACCCATTCATATTGAATCCTCTTTTCTCTTTAGATAGTTCTCTCCCTTTTTTTTTCTTTTTGGAGTTTCAGATACCTCACTCATATATTTCTCAATATGTCAGATGTTTAACATCTGTTCTAGGTTGAAAACTACCATGGACCCCATAACATCACTTGGGAAATTTTATTTTTCACTCAAATCTTACAACACTATTGCCCTAGGACAAATATATCATTACAAAAGGAGATGATCTTGATGATTTATGACAGATTCAGAGGAGCTAATGAAGGTTATTTACTTTTCACCTCGTTTCAAGACTTTCCACAACTCTTATTGACAACTCCAGTTGGGTCAATTTTAGCAACCAAGGCTAAGCTAGAATCTCAAATGTAAATCAACAATGGCTACGCCTGAATCTATGTGTGTGCTTGATTGTGCATCACCCTTTTATAAATTTTTCTTCACCTTTCGAACAACAATGTGCAAGATTTGGGCTACATGAGTTGATTCCATTTAGTTGTCATGCAATGACATCCTTGGCATTGCTCCGCTGCCAGTCAGGCATCCATATCCCTGATGGAGATACCTCTAGTTTTCTCACAGCATGGCTCTACTACCAGCCAGGCGTCCATAGCCCCAGTAGAGATACTGGAATCACCCATTCATATTGAATCCTCTTTTCTCTTTAGATAGTTCTCTCCCTTTTTTTTCTTTTTGGAGTTTCAGATACCTCATTCATATATTTCTCAATATGTCATATGTTTAACATCTGTTCTGGGTTGAAAACTACCATGGACCCCATAACAGCACTTGGGAAATCTGATTTTTCACTCAAATCTTACAACACTATCACCCTAGGACAAATATATCATTACAAAAGGAGATTATCTTGATGATTTATGACAGATTCAGAGGAGCTAATGAAGGTTATTTACTTTTCACCTCATTTCAAGAATTTAGGACAAAATCATCCAATCAAAAAACATAAAAATATCTAAACCACTTCTCTCCTCATAACCAAAGTATACTTCAGATAACAACCCACCATTTCAAGATGGAAGGAAACAGAGAAAACCCCAAAGAACAAAACAAGACAGACACCAAACAGCAAAGGAAATGAAAGAACAGGAAGAACAAACAAACAAACAATACAACTATTCACAAACAGAACAACAAACTATTTACATATATGCATAGAAAACAAACAAACTATTTACAAATAGAAAAACCAGAGGACACAGGAAAAAAGAAAACAAAAGAACAAAAAGAAAACTAACTAAACCAAAAACTAATACTAACCAATCCTAATCCTAAACTAACTCCAAAGCTAAGCCTTACAAACACAAAACTGTAAAAATTTGTACATTGACTTGATTGATTTTTCATTATGTGCAACAATCTTAACCTACTAGGCACAGTTCTAAACCTAGCAAATTTATCTTTATACTCAGAAATATGAAGTTTATAGGCAATAAGTTCATTCTGAGGGAATAAAGCTTGAAATATTATCAGTTGTGGGTTCTCATTTTTGTCATGATTTACCCACAAATAGGTTTTACTATCCCCAATGCCATAATCAAACTAAAAATTATTAAAACACAAAGGATAATGAAAGGACACCACCTAATTCAAAAGATTCCCAATTACTGATGCAGACTTGTGTTGTATTAAATCCCTCTCTCGGGGTCTCAGCTCATGGAATGTCATCGTAGCAAGGTCTGTCTCACAACTAGGATATTCACTAACCAGCATCTCTGTATTCACCTCAGGTATAGAGTCAAAAAATTCTAGATTTTTTGAGATGAAGTCTTACTTCCAACACTCTCTTGAAACATGTCACCCTCAAGGGTTTGAGAATATGTGTCCAACTTATCACCATTGATGTCAGGGATACTGGCACATGGTGAACAAGGATTTTCTTTGAACTCATTTGAATGTATGGAGTCAAAGCCAGGAAAAGACTTTCTCAGTTCATAGTCCTACACATTGTCAACAAAAACATGCCTTTCAACATCAAATTTATCAGTATTAAAATAAAATTCATTAATGGGTGCTAAGCAAGGACCTTCTTCAACCAACACATTTGAGTAAACAAAATAAAAATCAAGGAAGTACTCCCTTGTCTCATTCTCTTCATCATGTTGAAGGGATTCAACTTCTAAGATAACCTCTTGGTCCTTTTCTTGGCATTCCTCTGCTTCATCCAAATGTACCCCGTCATGAATTTCTTCAGGGAACACTTGCCTGATCTGCACATCTACTCGAACTTCTTCCCTTAAAATTCCATTTTGGAATTTAAGTTCCTATCTTTGACCACAAGATTCATCGGCAATATCATCTTGAAGTGTGTTATCAGTTTCAATCCGTTCACTACTTAAATCAGCAGAGTCATCTTCTTATGTTAACCCATCAAAGTGTGTTTCTCCCTCATCCACCATCATGAAAGAATCTATGAATTCATCGATGAATCCATTCTCCACTTCTATCAAGCCCTCACTTGGTAGAGGAGTTTCATCAGTTGTTGAATCCATCTCAATGCCAGGATCAAGGTCATCAAAAGATAGGGAAGAATTAAACCTCTTCACACAATTACCCTCATCATGTTGGATGGACTGATTATTATTTTCATGTGTGCTAGTTGTTTCATCCTCCTCATTGAGGGGATACGTACTCCAAGGATCCTCCATAAGTATTCCTTCACTAGTGATTAGTTGCTTGAAATACAACTCCATCCTTCCTAGGAAGACATAGCAATCCATCTAAGAGTGTTGATTAGTTCGATGTATCCTACATCCACTTAGCCCAACAACATCTGATAGTTTCAGATCTCCCAGCTCTTCTAATTTCTCCCTTATTCGACTTTGCTTATGAGGGATATCAATCCAACATGAACCATGTTCCTTTACCTATTCCTCATCACCTTGATTCTCATCTTGATCAGAAGAGTTGTTCAAATCGTTGGAAGGTATTGTTGATTTCTCATGACAGCAATCCTGTATTAATACCTCATCTCCTTCAAATCTATCCTTAGTACTAACATTCTCAACAAAGCTAGATTCTATCTTGAGATTTCCCTTATGCTCTAAATTTACATTTGTTTCATGCTTTTTACCAAACAAGTCATCAAAATTACATTCTGGCTCATCAAATGTTTCATCCACAACTTCATTATGATGTAATGGACTATGCTTTGAAATATGATTGAAAAGAGATGATATGATTATAACTTCATTTTCAAGTGGAGTACTTAACTCTGTGATTGGAGTTTGCAGAGATGAGTTCTCCCAGTGGTCTTGTGTGTGATTGACCTGATGTGGGGTATTGGAAAATGTGGTGCTTGGGACCTTAGGAAGGTTGTAGCTACTTGGTGAGAATGGTTGCACATGGGTAGGGACAGTGGGTGAAGTGGCATAAGGCTACAGATGATGGTAGTTTGCAAGCACAAGAGGATTATAACCCTAGGTTTGGTTATCTGAATTTCTAGTGTCACCTCCAAATTGTGCCAATAAGAGAGCTTTGTTCAAAGCATCATGCAAGGATGTAGCCTCAACACAACGTCTGACTTTGGTTTCCAATGAAAGTTTAAACCCCAATGATAATGTTCTATCAGTACGTGATCATCAACAACCAAATCTAAAGATTGAACCCTTTGATACATAAACAAAAATTTGAGGTTAAATTGATAAATGTGTTCTAATGGTATCCTTTTCGTAGCTGCAAATTCATGTAATGGGCATAGAGCATGAGGATCAAACTGATCTAAGAATAAGATTTCTAATTCTATCCATGAATAAATAGGTTTTGGTGGTAGATTATCATACCATTGTCTGGTTGTACCCTAAAACATTTTGATGAACAATTGATAGAAGACATCCTCATGCTGAACCTGGAGAAAAGTAAATACACGCCTGCAAATTTCAACATGTTCAAAAGCATTTTTCCCACTGTTAGGGAAAAATAAAGGAAGCCTATCATACAGGTGACCAAGGATTTCATGGACAAATCCTGGTATATACAAAGGGCTACACATCGAGGCTGTGTCTTCCAAGATCTAACCCACTCCAACTCACAATGATCCAAAATTGCTCAAGCCCTCCTTCTAGCGCCAGATCTGTTGACAGGTCTTAATGACACAACAACGTGCAAACAAAATATTGCTATTCTATTTCTCCTGAAAGAGAAAGACAACACGTGGATATCTTAGCTCCCAAGGTCTTTGTATTTGGTTCTCAACTGTGTTGATGTTGCTCAACGGTCAATGTAACAGTAATTTTCAAGGGGCCTGCTGGTGTTGAGCTTCTAGATTGTTCTGAGATCAACATAAACTTAAATCTACTCTAACCAAGGTTTTTAAAGAAATGAAAAAGATAGATCAGAGCTTTGGAATGGAAAAGAATGATAATTCATCCAATTTAACCAGACTTGTTACCTTTCAAGGAATTCCTAACTAAAACTGTAGAACAAAATTGACTTGTGATTAACATACAATCACATCCATTCACAGTGCTGATTTCCACAACAAATTATAAGTTACCACTTAAAAAAAACATCAAATCAAACTTCATTCCTTGAAATCTTCTCAAATCAAATGATTAAACCAAGATAAATAGCATTCTGAAACATAATCTGAAGTAGATTTAAATTTGGTTGCTTCTACTATTAGTGGAACAGATAACCAACAATTACAAATTTGGCATAATCACTAGTGTACTGAAAATCCATGACTCCAAATTGTTTCCATCTATACTAAGAAAACTGGAAAGATACATCTACTCTATTTTTCTCCTCCTAACTAACTAAAAAAATAACTAAATCCCCCTCCCTTTTCCTCAAAGAGGCAAAATGCCATATATACAAAATGTACCAAAAGAATGTGTTGGCCCCTATTTTAGGATTTACAAAATATCTTCCTCTAGAAAGGTTGGCTCAAATCTTTTGAATAGAGTTAATGTTGCGTTGAAAGGCATCCCTGTTGTCCATGTTGGTGAAAGATTTTTTTGTCCTTAGGAGAAGCCTTCATATCTTTTGTAGCTATAGCATTAATTCCATGCCTCTGTGTCCATCCTTGGACTCCTTTGAAGGGCTGCCTTGAATGCTCTAAATCATTTTCATTAATGCAGATCCATTTCTGCTGGTAATACCTTACAGCGGTCCATGAGAATGACGGCCTCTCCTTCCTGCTTCAGATCTTTCTTCTCGTTGGACTTCCACCAGTATTCACCAAGTTGCTCCATCAGCACATTAACAGAGCAGATCCACACCAGTTGTATCTTGTTGATCTTCTTCTTAGAGGTAGTCAATCAGTCAAACTATCACATCTACCCCTTTAGCTTCTTCTGATTGGTGGAACAAAAGCCACGCAAGACTCCTAGGTGATCAAAAGTGGTTCATAACAAATCGCATGTCGATGAGACACTCATCGTGTCTCCCCGATGTAATTATACCTCTCTTAGCAGCTATCGGTGTGACACATGACGATTGGCAAGACCCTATAGTGAGTTGCACACTCCATATTGATATCCACAGTGGTCGCCAAGACAATTGTCATCGGTCAGAAGTCATGGCGAGCTCTTAGGAGATATAGCACAGTGCCTCCTTCTATCGGCGAGACATTCGCATTCGACAAGATATCTCCCCAAGCCCATTCTTATTCTCCAAGCTCGAGCCCCTTGGCAAGACCTACCAGGTCGGTGGGACCTCATACCAAATTCAAAACATTACACTGAGGGCACAATCCCTTCGGAAAATCCAATATCCATCGGTGAGACATCTCACCAAATTCATTTCATTTTAGCCAGAATCTACTTGGTTGGCGAGACCAGCCCCCTTCGCTAAGACATCACGTTGAGCTTCAAACATTACACCGAGGGGAGAAAACATGTCGGCGAGACTACCGCTAGTTGGCAAGATATCATGCCGAGTTCTTTCATTCCCCTCGAGCCAACTCATTTCATTTCGGTGATACTCCATCAGGTTGGTGAGACCTTTTGGTGATATCAATTTCTCACAGTGAAATCTTCTCGTTTCTGTAGAACATCACGAGGTCAGCGAGACATCATGTTGAATTCTTCCATTCTCCTCAGGCTCGAGCTTCCTTTGACGAGACCCCACTTTATCGGTGAGACCTCACGGCGAAACCACAACCTTATACCAAAGAAACTAGCTTTTAGTGAGACATCGCCCGGTCGCGAGGACTTCATAGCAAACTCAAATCCTCTACCCGATGCCGCTTCATTTCGGTAAGATTCCACCCTGTTGATGAGACACTTGTCGAAGCCATCTCTCTCTCGACAAGATCCTTCCAAGGGTTGACATCTCCATTTCGTTGAGACTCTAGTGGATCAGCGAGACCTTATGTTGTTATTACCTCATGTCGGTGAGACTTCCTTCTTTCACCGAGACATTACACCGAAGTCTCCTCTTTCACCAAGAGCTCATTTTACTTCGGGGAGACCCTGCTTGGTCAGCGAGACCTCACGTCAACACCACCTCCAGCTTTTTCGCTAATACATCACACCAATCGGCAAGAGGTATAGAAACCAAAATGTCTTGGTGACCCCTTGGATTTCAAATGAACAAAATCAAACCACCGGTCAGCAAGATATCTGATAGGTCTCACTGACTTTCTTCTCAGAGAAATTTATACCAAACTAGATTGGGGGATGCCTTCCAACTGAGTTCCCTGAGAAATATCCTTATATGAATAATTCAATTCTGCAAAAAAAATGCCTCCCTTATTCTTCAAAGCATGAAAATTACATTACTTACAGATGCATAGCAAAAAGAAACCCAACTCTGGCGGAGGTGGAACCAAATCCGACCCCCTGAAACTTTTGAAAGTTTCAGGTCTAGATTCCATTCTGGTCCCACCTCCGACAACATCCAAAAAAAGATGATGAAGATAGACAAAGGAAGAAAAAAGGAAAGGGGGAAAACACCCCATGACAAAAACAAAAAGGAATAAAAAGCAAAAGAATGGGACACGCGGAACCGAGACCGGAATAGAACCTGAACCTGAAACTTTTGAAAGTTTTAGGGTTTGGTTCTAGTTCCGGTTCTGGGTCTGCCAGAACAAAAGATAGACAAAGGAAGTAAAACAAAGGAGCTATCAAGATCAGAACTAGGAACGGAACAAGACCATACCCTAGACCTAATTTCCAAGCTCAATTTTGGTCCCGGTTTTGCACCTGACAGAACAAAGAAAAATGCCCAAGGCAGAAAAGAAAGGAAAAAAATGAATAGAACATGGGGGACCCATTTTGTTCCAAAACAAAGTGGGGTGGTTATGCAAGGCATAACACAACCTACATCAACAAGTGTTAGATCATCAAGCTACCCACATACTTTTCTATCTAGTAATGATGACATCCAATTAGATTTTCCATATCTCACATCAGGTTGCACACCAATCAACCTCATTATCAAGAATTTACCAATTCCCAAAATTTTGATATGCATTTAATTTCTTCTTCTGTTCATTCAATCAGATTTGATCTTGATTGATCATGTCACCATTTTAGTGTTATCTTCATTAAATGTTCACATGTCAGTCACCAAATTTAAACCCCTATTCACATGGACAAAACCATTTGTAAACCTACAAGTGTGAACACTAGCCATCGAACATCTTGTGGACCAATCAAAAGGTAGAAACATGATCAAGAGACATCTACAAGCTCATTATAATCACCAAGAATCTCAACACAAGATCTGACAACACTATTAGAAAGAAGAGATCACTTCCAAATGACCAAATCAAGAACCATTTGAGTTGCAAGCACATAAAAATATTACAAACCTAATTCCAGAACCATGGACCAGAAAGCTTAAACGCGAAGGAATGCAGAACAGAATACATTCTCACAGTCATCACCAAATGTCCAAAAAAAGTAATTTTCACTCAGGTGAACATAACTCCCTCAAATCTTCATACCAGAGGTTCAAACTTGGAACATACTATCTTCATAAATTCCTCTAAATAACCTCCAATCTATAGACAAATATATTCAATATGCAAGAAATGTGAAGTAAGTTACTGGACCATTCTTACCAGAGGCTCACTCAAATCTTCATACCAAAGCACCAAACCATGCACAATCTTGAAGAGACATAGATAAAACCATTATAAACCTTCTTCCAAATCCACAAGACCTAAAAAAAAATAGCGGAGGATTGCAGAGCAGATACATTTCTCCTAGTCCATAGATAACCACTAACTCATTTGACTGCAAAATCCAATGAAAATGTCCGACAAAATATGTATAATTTGATGTATCGTCAGGTGCTTGTAAAATTTGATGTGTAATTTTCAATTTTTTAAAAGTTTATCCCCGATGTTCGTCGAAATTTTGACGAACCTAGGTTTTGTCAAAATTTTGATTATCATTTTCGTCGAAATTTCGACAAACATGAAAAATAAGAAAAAAATAAAATTGTGGTCGACATAAAGAAAAGTGAGTTCGCTGATTTATTGTGACAGCATTTTGCTCTACTTGAGATAGTTTGTGGAGAACTAAGGACGATTTTCTTGGGAAAAATCAGAAAAAAATCAAGAAGATATCGCCAGGTTAAGGGTAGTCATTGTCTTTTTGCAGAATTCACTTGTGAAGTCAGATTTGTAATTCCAGGTTTGAAAATCATATTTTAAAGCAACATCATATTTCATTTTTAGAGGTTTAGGGTTTTGAGAATTTCATGTCCATATTTTTTTGTGTGGAATCACCATAAGATCACAACCAAGGAACAGATTCTTGTGACTGTAATTATGTGATCCATAACTCTATTGGTCATGTGGCACAGTTGTGCTATAACAAATATAGGATGCATTCATGTGTGACCCAAATTTAATGTGGCTATGTTGTGATAGAAATGGAGGCACTCATATAATGTAGTTAATTCAGGTTGTATAATGTAGGTGTCAATCATCATTGGGTGCATTCAAGTTGTCTCAAGTTTAACAGGTTAGGATGTAATTATAGCATGATCCAAGAGTGATTACCTCTTGCTGCAAGAAAGAGCCTATAACTCTGGTTGATATGCAAAGTGGTTGTGTTATATCAATTATGTAGTGCATTCAAGCACAACCCATGTTTAATGGGCTATTCTAGAGAGTGATCAAGATTTTCTAAACCTTATGAATGTTACATAAAAGTGTATAGCTTAAACTACAAAGCAAGTTTGTTACATTCTTGAATGCAATCTTGGGTTACTGCAAACTATAATAATGTGATCTACTAATAACCATTATGGAAAGTATTAAAGCAAGACCCATGTTATATAGGATACATTTCCCTAATTAGGTTTACATACCTTAATGATCAAACACAAGCATCCCACACACTCTAGGATACAATCCAAGATCATACCACAACTTTGTCAAGACAACTAATTTTCTGACCCAAGAGTTAAGGTTGTTTTTTAATACCAACAGAAGCATTGGTAAGAGCATGATTAGGGTACAAATCTTAGGCCTCCATAGAAACATAAGCAATAACTCTAGTGAATTAGTGAGGTTGCAATACCAGAAAGATTGAGACATTGTAGCTAATAACAAAATCTTGAAATCTAAATATTGTAGCCAATAACAAGCACACTATGTAGTTTAGTGACATTTGTAAATACAATCTATGGTAAGAAGAATTACAGTCACTTGAGATGTGACAATCAAAAAGAGGCTGAGCAGTGACAAGATAATAAAGCTCAAACCTTGCATAGTAAAGTGGAGATTTTAACAGTGAGTTTCCTTACCCCCTTGCTGACCTTAAGGGTTTTTCAAATGCTTTTGGTAGTGTTAGACAAGGAAATGCAATAGGGAATGACTGTCCAAATGAAGTAACAGTGGTAATCATAGGTTCAATGTTTCTTCTTAGCCATTAATGTATAATGGAGGTAGTGGATTGCATGTTTGAGCAGTGTTTTGAGACTCATCAAAGATGGGAGAATAGTGAATAATACCTTGTGGACTGTGAAATAGTGTCAATAAGGTTGAAGGATCTTAAGATCTACAATACCATGAAACAATGAGTCCCATGTAATAAGTAGGCAGTCTATAGGGCATAGTTTGATTTTATAGAAGGATGCTCATGAAAGGAATCTTCAAGTGATAGTGAGTGAGCTATTTGAGATTGCAGCTCAGGGTGTAATACCTAGTCTTAAAGGAAGTTAGCAAAGCAGTAAATGTGCAAGAAAATCAAATCGTATACAACAAACAATTCACAATGTTATCTTGCATAATGCCTTGAGTTTGAAGACAAAAATCTCATTGTATCTTGATGAAAGTGGTGACTTTAATGGTCAATCACTAGCAACCATGATTTTAAAACATGCTATTGTGCTTATGGAGGCAACATTTTAAGGAAGGTAGTGAGTGGTGGTTTGGAACAATAGTAGGTATGAAGGACTTGCTTTATATGCATACTATGCAGTCTAGCTTAAGACACCGTTCTTAGAAGAGATTGAAGGTGGATTATGGAACTCAAGGGTTACCATGAAAAAGGATTAAAGCAAAGACTAAGATCTATTTAAAATCCATGGTCATGAAGATATTAAAGATGTCACATGCAAAACCCTAGTAGTTGGAGTAATGAATATAGTGCCAAAGAGGATAGTGTGTGGGGCAGATTTAGATCTCCACATTATCTAATTACAGGGAAATACATCATTTATTTATTTTTTTAATTAAAAGAAATCATTCTAAACCCTATATAGGATACATTGATACTTCAAAAGCCTCTAAAGGAATTTGAGATTATGAAAAAATATGTCAAGTAAATACCTAGATTACAAATAGTAGCGGGAACAATGTAAGATTTGTTGAGCAGAGCAGGAATGAGATAAGCAACAATGAATCTTATGCCTCCTTTCACACACATCTCCTCACCATTATCTGTTCAATTCTTTACAGAAACACTTCTCCATTTTGGTGGTATATGCTTGAAAATAATGTTTTGACAAAGGTTTTAGAGTATGTTTATTAAAATGAAAACTCCATTCTGGTGGGCTATGCCTAAAAATAAGATTTTGAAAAAAGTTTTAGGGTATGTTTATTAAAGTTTTAGAGTATTTTGGTGAGATATATTCTTGATTCCTTAAATGATTTATTCAAATGGATTGTGACTAAATAAATGACTAACTATTTAGTTATTTTTATTTGTGTGACTAAATAATTTTTAATCAATGACCAAACTAGTAATTTATTTACTCATTTATTGCTGAGTTGCAAAAAATGAGCAGAATTTAGTCATTTTTAGTTGTTGTGACTAAAATTTTTAGTCACCTAGTCATTTATTTGCCAAATTATACTAGTGTGTGCTTCCTTGTGTGATTAGGGCTTTCTCAATGTTGAGGGCCCTAGGGATAAGCTCATCATAAGAAGTGACGCATTGTGTCTTTAACTAAAAGGATAAATTCGTATTGATATTACTAATGATGATTCTGACTTGTTGCTCCTTAGGAATGGGTCACTTGCTCTTACTAGCTCGCTACCTCCATCATTGTAGGAAGTTTGCAATCAAGTTCAATATTCTGATTTTAGGAGTCTAACGGTTGGAAATCATAGTAAAATCAAAATTTAATAAGTTTTGGAATTAGCATTTTAAAGTATTTTTTGGGTTCATTAACTTCAGACTATCTTCTCTTTTGCAGGGGTGGTTGCATGCCAAAGTTTTTTGGTGTAAAATATCAGAATTATTAGATTTAGTTACCTGTCTATGAATAAAAATTATTGGAGTGTGAGTTTGATATTTTTTGAAGATCTAAATAGTCAAGCTTGGTAAAGAAAAATCATGTCAGATAATATTAGTCTAGAAAAAAATGAAGAGACACTTGATAGATTGTGGGCTAGATTGAAAAGAAAGGGTGATGGGAAATGTTATTGTGCTTGCAATAATTGCAAGGGCTTAAAGATGAGACAACTTTTAATCA
Source organism: Sequoia sempervirens (assembly GCA_007258455.2). Taxonomy (NCBI): domain Eukaryota; kingdom Viridiplantae; phylum Streptophyta; class Pinopsida; order Cupressales; family Cupressaceae; genus Sequoia; species Sequoia sempervirens. The sequence goes on along the minus strand of VDFB02124846.1, from coordinate 6,586 downwards.
CAACAGCTGAGAAACATTGTAGGCAGTATGGTCACATTGAAAGGGGGCATGATTATTGTCCATTGGTAAGTTGTTCATTATATGTGTTTATATTGATTGAATTTGTAAATGTTTATATCGTTTTAACATTTTATATATATATATATATATATATATATAAATAAATAATCACTTGATCATGATCATGGTTTATTTGTGTCTATAATTATTATAAAGGTGGGGTGCCCTAGGGTAGATGATATGGATTATCACGGCCCGGATAATGTGGTCTTGCAATCGGACGGACATGGAGTTGTGAATATCGAAGATGAAGTTAATGATCCTATTGAAGAAGATGATCATGTGCCAGAAAACATAGTTGAAGATGATGGTACAAATACTTTGATCCATGACACATTTAGTGGCAGAGCTGATCATGATGGTTGAGATGACTTTGATGATGTTCATGATTTACCTATACTTGAGAAGGCATACGAGCCCCTTTATGAAGGCTCCCAAAAAACTCTTCTCTATATTGTATTGTTGTTGTTGAACTTGAAGGTTATGAATGGTTTATCAAACATAGCAATCTCACGGATGTTAAGGTATGTCATTTTTGTCGTCTTTTTTCATTGATTTTAATTGTTTTTAGTTCATCACTAGTAAATAAAGGATGAAATATGTACCATTAATATTCTTTATATTAACAAATTATTTTTTGTTGTAGATTGATTGGTGAATTTTTGTTACCACCATCAAATATTTTACCTCGCTCATACCAAGATTTATTTGGCATTATGAAAGATATCAGAATGGAGTATCAAGCAATAGATGCATGTCCCAATGATCATATTATATATCATAAAAGTAGAAATTTGCAACAGAATGCCCAGAATGTCATATCAGTAGATATCGAATAGATCAACTAACAAAAAGGTGTCTCGCAAGGTTCTTTGTTATATTCCCATTATTCCACGTATGCAACGATTATTTAGGTGTGAAAGCTTAGCACAATTTATGGATTACCATGCATGGAATAGAAGTGGAGATGACATTCTTTGAATGGATAGTCTGCATTTCGGGACATAGAGGAAAAATGGCCACACTTTAAAGAACCTTGTAATCTCATGCTTTCATTGGGAGCGGACGGTGTCAATCCATTTGGAGAGTTGAGATCTATTTACTCGGTGTAGCCTATTTTTGTTATCAACAATAACATTCCTCCATGGATGTCAATAAAGAGGGAGCACATAATGTTGTCAATGATTGTTCCAGGTATTTGTTTTCATCAATTTTCTTTAATGTAGTAGCATCTCATTTGTCTTATTTTTTGCATAATGACTTATATTTTCTTCATTCAATAGTCATGTACATTAATTTATATATATTGCAGTAAAATAGTTATAATAATTATGTAATGTTTATGTTCATTCAACCAAGTAATTACCAAGTTAAAGATATGAATGTATATATCGAGCCTCTTATCGACAAGTTACTAAAGTTATGGAATGGTGTCACTATGTATGACGTCTCTAGACCAATAGGACAAAGAAAATTTCAATTCCATGCAATGCTTGTATGGACAATTCATGATGCCCCAGGGCTAACACATTTTTGTGGTATGTTATAATGTTTGACTACACTTTAACAATATTTAAATTTATGAAGTAGATATCATGAATTTTTTTAATATAATCTATTCATTATATATAATAATAAAAATTGACATATTTAATCCAATTATATATGATCTTGCAGGTCTTCAAACAAAGGGAAAATTTGCATGTCCAATTTGTGGTCCAAAGATGATATCTCATCGTTCAACAAGTTTAGGAAAGCAGGTGTTTGATGAGTATAGGTACTTCCTCCATAGAAATCATAAGTATCAAACTAATGAAAAACATCTTTTCAATGGGAAAGAAGAGACTACATCAAAACCACGAAGAATGACACCTCGCCTATGGAAGTTGGAATATAATAGAATTAATCGTCAAGGTTATACATCGGATTAAATTTATTATCTATCATATATGATATGTTTTGAATTTATATTTTCATATTGTATTGTATTTACTCATGTTGTAATTGACAATGATTGTCATTGTTAATTTGTTTAACTTATATGCTTCATGAAGGTTGTTAAGGCATTAATGGCCGACTTTCATAGGGACTGAAAAGTTATCCCAGACAATTTAGTAGGTTGCATTACTATGAGCAGCTACAAATTGTGCATTTTTTTGATACAATGCATATCGAAAGAATATAACAGAAACATTATGGAAAATATTGGATGGAAGGCATGACAGAAAAAATTATCAAAATTTGTAGTGACATTCAGGAAGCCAATCATGCAATGAAAAATGTCATTCAATTAAATAGAGATGGAGACCAAATTAATATAAGTGCCCTTCCTTGGTTATTAACAGAGAGCAAAGCAATGCTATAAAAGAAGTCATACAAAAATTCATTTTCCACAGGATTTGTTGTGAACATAAACAATATAATAACAAAGAAAGGTGAATTTGGGTCAGGGATGAAAACACATGATTGGCATACCTTCATTAAGGTAATTATTCTGGTATATTATATACACTTATATAATGCATGTACTTTTCAATGTATTATGTTTACTACTTTTGGAAAAATAATGAAAAGATCATTTTATAATTGTTGTAGTATGTTCTACCTCTATCTCTCCCGGACAACTTTGACAAAATGTCAAGAAAGTTATATATGATCTTGGAAAATACATGAGGTAAGTAGCGATATTTGTTCAATTCATTGTATACATCTTATAATTGCCATTTTTTTTACTTGTTATGTAATATACTGTATATTTTTGTTAAATCTCGTTAATATATTTGTGCCTTGAATCACTTGTAGATGGTTGTCATCTAAAGAAATCCATAAAGAAGATATAAATTATTGGAAGAGAAAAATTCCTCATCTAATGTGTGAAATGAAAGGTCTACTCGGCTACTAATGCACAAGAACACTACCTCATACACCAAGTTGAGGAGATTGAATTGTGTGGACCTATACACACAAGGTCAATGTGGATGGTTGAGAGGCACTTGAAATTTTTGAAAGATTTGGTTACACGAAGAGCACATCCTGAGGGTTCTATGGTGGAGGGATATATGGTAAACCAGACCATGGTGTACATTTGTGAATATCTTCCTAAGTTTGTAGAAAAGATCCATGTAGATCGCATTTGGGATCCCAACTCCATTAACAAATTCGAAGGGGAGTACCTGATGGGGAAAGGTAGATTGAGGAAAGTGAGAGGTAATTATAAGATGGTCATGGAGATTAATTGGAATACATTTTACATATGGTTTTTATGTATATTGTACTTATTTAATTTTTAATCTTCAATATACATCAATTATAAATTAAGGTCATATATTGTGCTATTTAACTAATTATACGTCGTTTGTGAATTTCATTTTTTTTTATACAGTTGGCTGACGATATGGATTGAACGATATGGATTGTATATTCTATGTCGCAAACAATCTTGATTGGATGACGATATGGATTGAACGATGTCAACAATCTAGTCACACATTAACATGGGAAGGTGTGGCTTCATTGGTTAAAGAAGCTCATCGTAATGGAGATTCAAATACATGTTACACAAAGGGAAATTGATTTAGCATATAGTTTAAGAGATAAAAAGGTATGTATAAATATATTAATCAACCATATTATTTAATTATTTTCAATTATATTGATGTATATATATGTTGAGATTGTTTTCTTTGCATACATTTGGCCAAGAATAAATATGTTTATCAACTAATGATATTGCAATAATTTTTACATGTTTGACATATTGCAAGTGAAACACCACAAGGCTATGTGGTGGAATGGTTGTAAATTTTAAATCAAAATGTTGGATGACATGAAGAAAACTTGTGATTATGGTATAACTGTAGTCTTTCAGCTAACTAATGTTTCATCTAGAAGCGCCATACATCTAGAAGTCTTAGAAAATCGATACTATGGGATTTTGGATGATATACTTGAGTGTGACTTTAAGTCCTTCAGATTAATTTTGTTCATTGTCCTATGGTACAGGCTACGACTGAATGAAAATGATCCTAAGAGAATTGTTATTGAACATGATAATGGATTCACCATGGTTAATACAAGGTTGATCAAACGAGCTGGAAATTAGCCGTATGTTCTTCCAAGCCAATGTGAGCAGGTATTTTACTCAGAAGTTCCAAGTAAACTGGGTTGGTCATTTGTTGTTAGACATGATCCAAAAGGAAGGAAGGTAAAGTACAATGTGGTGGATAATAAGATACTGAAGAACTAGAAGATGATGTAGATGATGATTAGGATCAACACTTAGTTGATGATGTCCCTGACGAAGATGTCGAAGAGGAGGAACTAGATCATGATGATGTAGGAGTTAATGTTCATGAAGATGATATCCATGTGGATGATGAAATTATTGAAATTGATATCGATGAAGATGATGATGATATGACCAATCCTTACAATGTCGAATCTGGATAGGATGATACATACAAAGAGTTTGATGAAGAAGAAGATCAATGACATTGAAATGTATAAGTTATGTGATTATATTATTATTATCTCTTTGATATTAATTTCTTGATAGAATTATATTTGACTTATGTGGTTACATAATTCATGATGTTTTTAATTTTTATGCCATTACATAATTAATTTAATGATTTACTTTTTAATGTTTGAAAGGTCAAAAAATTAAAACATTTTAATAGTGATGTTAACAACCTTGAACTTAGTGTGTTTTATGTTTCATGTGATCATAAAAGATTAAAAATTTAGTTGTAGAGGTGGTTGTTCAGTGGTTGACATGTAAAGGTCTTTAAAAGGAAAAAAGTGATCATTGTAATGGTTGTTGATGATTGATGATTTAAAATACAAGCTCTTGACATTCAAAAATCTATGTTTTTCTTCAAAATTTATGTATTTTTCCTATTATGCAGCACTATATGATCACATGCAGCCATATTTTGATGTGAAATCAATTCCAGGTCGTGAATATATGTGTTAGCTTTGATTTTAATCTTATTTGAGGGCTTAAGGTGTTGATTTGAGTTAGAAAGCTTCATTTCTTTGCATATAGCCTAGTTACCCTATTTTTGAGGGTTTTGTAGTCCAAACATGATATAGAGGCTCTTACACTTTTTGTGATTACTGTACCTTGTGTAAGAGGCCCCATGGATACTGTTGTAATTGTAGGATGCATGAATAGGGTGTAGGATGCGTAGGATGAGAAGTAAACAAGGTGATGAGGGCGCAACCTGAGACTTAGAAAATAACCCACAAACAAGAGAATAATTTTATTATTCAGAAAATGGAGCTTCTTACATGTAGAGGATCTCAAATCCCCAAGTTCTACAACACATGCAAGTTACAGAGAGCTACATAATCACCCTTTCGCAATATGCTAGCTTGTCCCCAAAAAGTTACCCAAAAATTAGAAACCCGCCCATAAATAGAGCTCCTCTTTAGTTTGGAGCCAAAACAACATTCAAATTTGAGTTTAGGCGGTTTGGCGCCAAAAAATTACAACTTGAAGTTCAAATTTCAAAAGAACATTTGCAATTGTATCTTCTAGAAAGTGTGCCAACTTCCTGGGGCCATAACTTTTGATCCGGGACTCCAATTCACGAACCGTTTGAACCGTTAGAAAGGTCTTGAAGTCAAGAACGCGCTTGAAATTCACTACGCTGATTTCGGAAAGTTTCAGGGCCAATACGGGAACTCTAAGTGCCTCAAATCTAACTTGAAATATTTTTAGGTGCAAATCTGGGAAACTAAAACTGCAATATCTTTCAACCCAGGAATAGAAAATGAAAACCGTAAATTGGGAATTTCATTATGATGAAAAGGGTATCCAAAAATGTAAAAACATCTAAAAACCAAGAAAATTGAAATTTAACTATTTTTGGGTGATGCAAGATTGCCCTTACACCACTGGATGCTCCTGCATCAGACACCCAGGGTAATTTGAGAAGTGACCCCGTCATGTCTCAGATGGTTGAGGAAAACCCAAATGGTCGACCTCTGCCTTAGGCAACCAAGATGAATCTTCAATAGGCCTTCCTTTCCATTTCACCAAATATTCTTCATACTGCCTGTTCCTGGTACTCCTTCCTACACGACTATCCAGGATTTCTTCAATCTCCTCCTTTTCTGAATTAGGTGCAGAAATCCCACACTGTTCCATCGTTAGTACTTCCTCTGTGCTACCTTCATGATACTCTGTCAAATCTAAAATGTTGAACACAGGGGAAATGTTGAATCCATCTGGCAACTCTACCTCATATGCATTCCCGGAATCATGCCTCTTCAAAATTTTATAGGGACTGAACTTCTTCATCTTCAATTTATTATATGTTCCCACTAGAAACATTTATTTCTTCAAGTGGACCATCACTTCATCACCAATCTAAAACTCCTTACACCTCCTCTTCTAATCTGCCTTAGCCTTATACTGCATATTCATCTTGTTAATATGTTCTCTTACCTTCTCATGTATATCCTTGATGTGTTCTGCAAAATCTTCGGCTTCAGCACTTATTTTCTTCTCTTGGTCCAT
>VDFB02124844.1:0-18916 GCA_007258455.2 Sequoia sempervirens | reverse complement strand
AATCATGCAAATCTTGAAAGGCAAGATTGCCGAGAAGTGGTTGAGAAGATATTTTGTACTTCTCGACAAGTGTGCCAGTGCATTTATGATTTTTGGGTTGAGGATTTTGTCGGAGGTTATTTTGGATCTGGGAAAAAAAACACAGAGGCTATTCAACTTCTTCACGGGAAAAATATCTGAGCTTTTGCAAAACTTTCTGTATTGTGTTAATTTGGTGATTTTGTATACTTGTGGAAGATCCCTTTAGTAGGAAATTCTTGGTGTTGGTTATAGCTTTCCTGTGGATTTGGGATTTTCTTTGGAGAAGTTTTGGTGGATTGTACGCTACAGGCAAGAGGTTTTCTTCTACAGGTAGCTTTCAAGTTACGGGAAAAATAGGTATTCTTCTTTGTAATTTAATTGATTTCTTTTAAGAAAAAGATTGCCTATGTAATGTCTGTTTATGAAATCTGTATTTCTTCTCGGGAAATTTAGTAAGTAATTTTATGAATTTGAATTTCCATTCTTTGTGAAAATTGTGTAAACAAGGAATTTATACAGAAATCAAAGAGCAAAACGAAGATTTATTTATCAGTAGAAAACCTACAGAGCAAATTGACAAAATCATAGGAGGTTATATGTTGAAATTTATCTGTTAAAATTGGAGAACAATTTGGAGATTTTTTTTATAAAAACCTCAATTATTGTATTTATAATTTTTGGGTATCAATTGTTCAGAATGAAAATTTTTCTTCCAATTTCCTGTTGAAAAATTTGTTGAAAATAATTGTACAGATACAACAATTTTATTGTTTTAGATAATAATATATATATATATATATATATATATTTATATATGTATATATATATACATATACAAATGTATATATATATCAATGAAAATATTTATTTAAATTTTGTTGTACGAAATTCGCATTGAGCGAATTTGATAAAATGTCGTACGCGATTTTTAAATCGCCGGAGATTTGCATTTAAAACTTTAAATGTTTTAAAAAAAAAAACTTGAATTTGTTTCGGCCGCGCAGAGGGCTTAACCCTCACAGCCGACCCCCATAGGGAGCGGCGGTGAGGGTAGCGCCCTGCGTTGCCTTCACAGGTAGCGCCGACGCTGCCCACACAGCCGCGCCCATGGAAGGGTTCGGCTGTGTGTAGGGCAACCGGCCCTGCCATAGGGTAAAATAAATTTCGTTATTTCTTTTAATTTATATTTAATATAATATATTTTATAATATATATATTATATATAATATGTTATTAATATATATATTATATATAATATATAATATTATAATATATTATATATATAGATTTTAATTTATAAATAAATGAATTTTTATTATTAAAATGGAAAATTTCATATAGTTAAAATTAAATAGTATATATTTAATAAGTTAAAATGATTATTTGAATAAAGACATTTAAATGATTATTTTAATTACTTTTTTTGGAAAATAATATGAGAATGTTTTCTTTTAAATTTGATTTTATTTAAAAAGAAATAGTTGTATTGGATAATTGATGATTATTTCAATATATATGAAATTGTGAAAGTTATAATTTAGAATATTTGATTATGTAACTTAATCAAGTTGACTTGTTTTCATGCAAATTATATTTGACTGATTGGATATAGTAAATCCGAATAGTAGATGTGTAATTTTCTTAATTTGCTTTAATTGTGTTTTTAGTTGGGCAAATTGGGAATGTTGTAGTTGTTCAAGTCTTCCAGACCAATTGTAAAAGTGGGGATTGTGATTGTTAAAGTTAAATTCTTGAGCTAGCTAAGGTTGTGTACATGGTATTTGCGTGTTGTTTAGACACCTGATTGTATGAACATAGTCATTGTTGTTCGTTATGAAAAGTGTAGAATTTCTTGTTGTATTTTTGTACACCTTGTAAACCTTAGTCAAGAAAACTTAGATTTCCTTGTTATGTTTAGGGGAGTGGCTCTGTGTAAGGGCCGACACACAAAGTGGTGTCAGGGTAACTTAGAAGAGTTAGTAAGTCAGTGATAACTAAATAACACAGTAGTTAGGTTAAAATTCTTAACAAGATGTTTATGCCTCACTTAATGACTCAAGAGCTAGTTCAGTCTTGAGTATAAGATGAGAGGCTGGAATGGAAAATCATGTCTTGTTTCTTCGAGACGATTACGATTCATAATGATTTGCAATGGGGCCAGGTTTCGTAAGAGGTTACCAGGGTAACCCAAGTTGGGGGCCAGAACCTAGGAAGAAACACCAGGGTAACCTTTGCAATATTGTGATGACACTCCACCTAAAGTAATAGTCTACCTTGTATATGTAGTACATTCAATTGTCTTAAATCTGGAAGCAATGTAACCATCAGTTAGTTATGTACTTGTGTCTAGGGTTGGTAGATTATGTCTAGGTAACCATATTACTATCTCCTAGCACGAGGGGTGGACCTACGGGTACCACATGGTTGGGTGGAATGTGCACCTTACTCTGTTGGGTCCCTAGTTTATGATCATGGCATTGAGAGCTTCATGGATGGAGAGCTCACACTTGGATGCATATGTATACTTCTTCATTGTAAATTGTAAATCTTGTATTTGAAAACATCCCTCAATTGTTTATGAGGTGAATATTTGTAAAAGTAAATTGTAATTATTATTTGATCCACCTCATCAGATGAATGAGTAATGTAATACTTTATCAAATGCAATGTAAGAAATATGTATGTACTTTATGTTATCTTGAATGGTATTTCAAATGTTATGCAATGTTTATCTTTAATGTTTATATTAATTAAATATGTGCAATGTGAAATACTAAAGTCATCTATGGAAACTCAAGTAGTGTAACATCGCATAACTTAATGAATGTATGCAACTAATTAACTTAATATTATACTTAAAAAAAATAAAAATTATTTCACCTTTATACACAATTGCAACATTCCTTAGGTTATTATGATGGGGCATTAGAGATCTAAGATGCCTTTTCCTATGGTTTCATTGCAAAAATGTAGGAAATAAATCTGAGATCTGAGTTTTGTGATTTGATAACTTTTGTGACAACTTTTGCAATTTTGCACTTTTGAGATCTTCAATTCTAATCCTTTCTTCAACCCTAAGATCTTCACATACACAAGAGGGAAACATTATTTTTTTGGTGAATGGGGGTTTGTCTTGGTCAAACCCCGTTTTGGTAATTACACCTTGAAATGAAATGAAACATGAAAGGAATGATGAATGAAAAATTGGTATGTTGTAACTCACCAAACCCTTAAGTTGAGATCCTTGAAGGACTGAAATCTAATACATCTCTCCAAGATCTTGATATTGCATGAATGGCTTTATTAGATGCTTTATTTGATAGCTTGAATCTTGACTTGCAAACTTGAAACCTACATCACAATGTCAGCTCCAAAAACATGCATGAATGCAAATAACTTTGACACGATGATCTTGATCTTGATTACTATTGTAGATGCTTGATAAATCTACTCTTCAATGCTCTTGACAATAATATTTGCTCATATGAAAGTTTCCTTCTTTTTTTCTAATGTTGAATTGATAAAATAACTATGTATTTATAGATTCTTTTCTAATTTCCCAACGATTAAATATCATAAGACGACATTTAAAATTTGAATTTAGGATCATAAAAATTCCACCAAAAACATATTAAAAATTGGGTTCTAAAGCTTAAGGGGGGCCATTCGCCCTTGGGTGAATGGGTAAGCCTAAAACACACACTTTCCAAGATGTTAAATTAAGTATAGACATTAATTAATTGTGGGTTATCCCTTGGTAAAATACAATTAATTAGGAAGTATAAATACATAATTGGGTCAATTAGAGGCTTAATTAAATCCAATTTAATTAGGGGAAATCAAACATAGTGTGAAAATGTAAAGGTGTACATTTTTCTATACTACACATGATATAAGAATACTAATCAAGTAAGGGAAAGAACAGGAAGACATTTGGCAATAGATAAGTCCAACAATAGGATAAGGATAAGGGAAAAGGTAAATCTCATTATTCTCATTGTGATAAGGAAGGTCATATGGATGATAGGTGTTGGACATTATAGCCCAAATTATCACCATCATGGAAGAAGAAGAATAGTGACAAAAACACCACTTAAATATGAGCAAGGGAAAATGGATGGATTATGACTCAAAGGTGGTTAAAAATATATCATTTTTTGTAAAAAGGAAGGGATTGTGTGTGGTCGGAGAAAATTCGAAGTAGGAAGAAGTTGTCAAGTTATTTCACATCAAAATATAAGGCAAGGGTAATCTAGAAGGTTGATACATGCTTATAGGCCAATTTGATTTCTCAAAATCTCATTTGAGAGTTTAGATTGAAGACCATGAATCATACACAATCATTCTCTTGGTTGGTTGAAACAAGGAGTTGATATTTAGTTAAGAAGCAAGATGTAAGTTGACATTTCATATAAACTTTGTGTTTAAGGATGAGTTACTTGTATGTATGTGATCCCACAAAACGTATGTGGATTTATTTTTGTGTCCATATTTGTATACATGCATGATGCCATCTATTCAAAGTGTCCAAAAGCACATATTTATTTTGAATGGTGAAGCATTCACATGTCCATGAGTTTGTGTGCACAATGCCATCTATTAAAAGAATCCAAAAATTAGTATATGTAGTGTAGAAAAATGCATACCCTTGCATTTTCACACTTGTTTGGGCCCGCCTTGCTTTATTTATCCTTATTTATGTCTTAATTGGTCCTGTTTTGCATCCACAAGCCTAATAAATTGTATCTTTTTATGGCTAATCGTGACAATCATCAAAGGATAAATGATTATTTAATAATTTTAGTTGTGTGTCCTTGATTTTTGGACTGGGACTAATAAGACACCTAGGGCGTCTTTTTCCTCCAAAGGTCTTAGCACCCTCTTTTCAAATGCACCTTAAATGGGCCCCTCTTTGGAGTCTATGCCCCGAGTTTCAAGCCTTGGGACTAAGATGCCACCTAGGGCATCTTAGTCCCCCTCAAGTTATTTATGGGACTTAATTTCAAATCTTGGCGGGATTTAGCCTCCTTTAATTAATGAATTCATATGTCAGCTTGGTGTGATGTAATTTTAGGATATTAAGCATAGATAAGTATAAATACAAGGTTCTTTCACTCATTTATCATCCAAGCATTCCAGTATTCATGCATTATAGCAATTTTGTGATCAAGAGAGCATTCAAGAGCAATTCATTAGGCATTTGGAGCCATCTCAAGATTCAAGCATCATGTCAAAGATACTCTTGCATTATTTGTGTTTTTGAGCTAACATTTGTGATGTAGGGTTTTGATTCAAGCAAGCAATTCAAGTCAAGATCTATCAAGCATTCAAGCATTTCAAGATCTACATTCAAGCTAGCCACTTCACACAAGTTTGCAGATTTCATAACAAGGGTTTAGTGAGTGGCAACATAGCACTTTGTTCATTTATTATTTCCCTTCATTATTTCATTTCATTCCAAGGTTTAATTACCAACAAGGGGTTTGACCAAGGCAAACCCCCATTTACTAGCAATCAACAAGTTTTTCTCCTCTTGTGTGTTTGTGTTTGCAAATTTAGGTTGAAGACTTGAAGATCATTTGAAATGCAAAGTTGCAACTTAGTTGCAAAGTTGCATTGTAAAGTTGTCATTTTCATGAAAACTCACCTACAGTTTAGATCTAGAAGTTTCAGGACCTGAGATCTAAGAAGAAGGAAGTGCAAACATTGAGCCTCAGGATCACATTCGAAGATTTTAGAAATTCAAGACGGGACTAAGACAACAGTAAGGGTGTCTTAGTCCTCCCAAGGGTATTTTGCAGAGATTCTTTCGGATTTTGTTCTAACATCCAAAGATTTTGCATTTCCCACGAAAAACGGCAGCAAGACTAAGACAACAGTAAGGGTGTCTTTGTCCTCCCTAGCATATTTTGATAGCTTTTTTGCATTTCTAGAATCTTTATCACATTTATGGACTTCCTAGGTACATACATCCTAACTTGTTGTTACTTAATTTTGTCATTTGCACTCATTATTTGGCTTGCATTGCTAGGTTTTGTGAGTTGAATGTTAAGTTGTCTTTTCCAAGATTTTTCTTGGTGGTGAACCCTTTGAAGCATAAAGAACCCCCCCCCCCCTAGGTCTTCCTTGTTGAGAATTGACTCACCTTTGTGTTGATAGTCAATCCAATTTGGGATCATAGGGAATATTTGAATGATAATCGAAGAAGAGTGGTGTTATATGACCTAGGCCATAAAGCACCCATTTCCCCCATTGTTCAATATATATTCATTTTGAATGTTCTATGTGGAAAAAACTAAGATCTTTATGTTAGTACATCTCAAGCCAAGAGACTAATCAATGCAACTTGGAAGTTTGGTCTCTTATTGCTTAGAGGAAACAGAGAGAAAGATGGGTTAAGATTAAGAAGCTACATAGGTTGCAAACTCACCAGGAAAAATAAGATATAGGTGAGCTTGTCAAGCAATTTCATTATTATTCTTGGAGTCTATGGGATTTCCCACTAAGTGTACCATTGTGAATGAAATCCAATTATTATCAAATTTCTCATTGTCATATATAAGATTGTGCTCTCAAAGTTTCATTGAAGCAAGCGAAGTCCAGGAGTATCAAAAGGCATTATTGGAACAAAGGGTAATAAGGCCAAGCACATCTCTATACATACCATCGAAGAAGGATGGAACATGACATATATGTGTTGATTATCATGCACTAAACAAAATCACTACTAAGAATAGGTATTTTTTGTCCTAGATAGATGATTTGCTTGATCAACTTAAAAACATTCAAAGTTGTTCACTAAATTAAACTTTTAATTAAAAAATATCATCAATTTCATATTTAAAAAATATATAAAAACAACATTTAAGAGCTTAATCTATTATTTGTCTTATCACATTATCATTCCATTTTTGAATCATATCATCCCTATTATTTATTTATTTAGAAACAAAATTGTTCAAACAATATTTTTGAATACCATCACACCCATTATCTTTCTTTTTCAGGTTATCTCAACAATATTTTACAAGCTAATAGGCAAGTGTAAAAAATACCAATTATGGAATAGTTTTATTGAAAAAATACGATATCGCCATCTTGTTTTGAAGAATATTTATGCCGAAGGCGTTCCCTCAATGAAGTTTTCCAATCCATTTTTCTCTATCGACAACTCAAAAAAGAATGCAAGACCATATACAATAGATCTTGATCGTTCATTACTTCTTGTCGTTTTGCCTTCTTTCTTGTTCATGCATTAATTATGGATGGGAGTTGGTGTACCCTGTGCATTGCAGTCACCTTCTGCCTTCTTAGATGCATTTACTCTGGATGGGAGTCAGTCAAAAATATCTGCCTCATTGATGTAGTTCGATTGTTGACAGAAAGAGAGCATTGAGAACATTTTGCAGAATCTTGAGGTAAGTCATTTGCCCTAGTTTGAGTTCTTTGCAATTCTTTCTATGTTTTATTTGATCTGTAAAGTTGTTCTGGGTAATTGTTTTTCATGCAATAGTTTTGCATGCATGTCTACTAGGGCAGTCATGACCATGATATCTGACAAAGTTCCTCTATTCTTTATTGTTTGATGGATGTGAATACTGTTCCAAAGCTCCCATTTTGGCATGGGCAGGGGGAATGCAAGCAAAGGTTGTGGAATTTGGATTTAAGCCTGGCAATTGCATTTGCTTGAAAAAATTTAAAGTCTTGTCAAAACATGCACTGCACAACCTTATCTCCAAACACATCCATCTGCACTATACTCTAATCGCTCATCTTCACATTATCCCATTTGGCACCTATATTTGTACATTAAGGGAAAAAACACGTTTCTGCGCATAAATTCCCTCTTTTGCAGCCATTAAAAAGTCCACATGATTTTTCCCCTAACATATCTCCAATCAGGAGGAACGAAATCTCTGAACTAATTTCTTAAAAAAAAATTATGTGGAATTCGAAACACAAAATCAAGAGAAAATTCATAGTTTTTACACAGGCAGTTAGAGTTAGAAAACTTTTAGGAACTTTTAAAATTTCTCTTTTTGGGGATGAATACTTTCAAAATACTGGTAAATCGACAATTTGATAATGATTCTATTATGCCCTCTACTAAAATAATACCATTTTACATACACTAATCCATTATTTAAATCATAATAATACCATTTTACTCTTGATTCAACGTGCAATATGGTATGACCTTTAGGGTGTCCTTGTGCACAGGCATCAGAGAGGTTCATAGTAAGTTTGGGGAGACCAATATCTACAATAACAGAAGCATGACTCACAAAAAAATTGTATTGATTTCATTTGAAAGGAAAAACTACAGAAGAACTTTGATAGTTTCTTCAGTGATTTCTAACTATTTTTTTGAAATCTGAGTGGGTTTTGATTCCCAACCAATTTCCTAAAAAACTTAAGAGAGCATACATATGATCTCTACACGATTGATGGGTCAAACAACTGGTGTTGGGATGTTGGATGTTCTACAATCTATGAGGGAACCTAAGTTTCCTCAGCACTCCATTTGCTTTTTTAGCTTTTTCAAGAGATTTATGGAAACATGTGGTCCTATGATTGGAAATGAAGGAGACTTATAGATATCCAAGCCAACGTTATTGGTAACACTATATCAGACATATATGATAGTGTTTACTTTAAAATACAGGTCATTCAGTCGGTATGCTTCAGTCGAAATGTCAGCTTAACATTTATGTCTATCTCTATTTGGCATTAGGCTCTTTGGAGTTTCCCACAAAGCTATAGGTGATCACAGACTATAAGCTCATATGCATCTTTAGATGATAAGGATGCCATTTTTCAATAGATCTGCATTGTGAACCTTTTGAAGGGTTCAGTCAAATAATGCTACTGCTACCAAAGAAGTTGAAGGATTCATTAAACTAAATGATGTTGCTGCCAAACAAGTTGAAGGATTCACTAAAATTAATGTTGCTGCTGCTAACCAAATTGCATTTGAATTGTTGTAAATGCAGGATTCATATGCAAAGACAAAAGGAGATAGTGCTGAGAATTGAACATTTTATAAATTATTTGTTGATCTTTAGACATTTCAATATTGACGAGTTGTTTGTAGATGTGGTTATACTGACCTCCACAAGCTTATTCAATTATAAATTATGAAAATTCACTTTATCACTTAGAATTTATTTAGTTTGTAGGATTTGGTTCTTATGTTGAGAAGAGCATACTTATGGCATGTAATGAGGCTTTATACATGGTGTTTTAGATATAGGAACTGGGGTTTTTCTTTGTTCTATGTTGTCTTGCATAAAATGGTATACATCAACTCAGTGTTTTATGCCAGTGTCTATATTTTGAACTTCTCAAGACTTTGGCTTTTGTAATACTATTATCCTCTTAAATATACTAAAACTTTGATCTTATTCAAAAGAAAGAACATCAAACATCAGAATCTCATGTTGACATATTAGTTTACTCCTAGCCTCTAGGGATACAAATTTGAACAATTTAGCCTCTAGGAATACAAAATTTGAACAATATAAGGTAAACAGAAAGAAAATCTCTGATAAAGAATTGGCCTCATAGGCTTCCACAAGAATGGTCTAATGCTTAAGCTTATAAGACACAAGGTACAAAATTTGAATATAAGGTAAAAAGTAAGACAACTCCTTGGAAAGAAATTCCCTTGTTGTAATGTATGATATGCTTGTGACGAGAGAAAATCTTGGTTTACAAAATTTAAAGTATATAAAAAAATCCTTGAAAATAAGTCCTCTTGTCTTGACAGAGACCTAAAATAGCCTTTCACTTCGCCTTCTATTTCTGTAATTTTTAAAAATCAACCAACACTCTATAATTGTAAGGTATGAAATATAGATTGCCAGATGATGTCTCTAACTATTATTAGTCATAATAAATGTCACCCAAAAATCATTTCTTAAACAACATAATCCATTATTGATCAAAGCCATATAGAAAGTCATAATAAATGTCACCCTTAAGGCAACATAGTACAACTTTTTCCAAATAGCTAGAGACAATAAATCAATTTTTAGTGGGGCATATAAAATCAACATCCATCTCAACTATGGTAGCGTCTCCATAGATTGAAATGTTGAGAAACACAAAAGCACCATATGCATTTTGATAGAGGAATATAGTCCAACAAGCAGCCAAAATCCAAATCCAAAAACAACCAAAAGCCATGGAAGTGAAAAAAGTGGTGGTAGTTATTGTGCCATGTACTGCTAATGTAGAAGGAATCTAGAGTAGGTATATAAACACCAATGTATGGGGGAGGTTGATTCTAAAATTTATTTGCTCGTCCTACATTAACATGGACATGATAGGAAAATGCAAGTGGTGGCATGGAATTTGGATATATCTTGATGACTTACTCTTTGGGTCATCAATCACTACTTTGTACCAGTCAAGCAAGTTAATTCTATTTAATATACAAAGTATATAGAAAGTGTTATCTATCTGTCACTGTCCCAACCTAATATTTTCACTGATTGTATGCTAATTTGTTTTAGTTTAAGTTGTTTGTTGGAAAGCAACACAAGTATTTTCTATTATAGAGAACGTGATAGTCAACCCAACACCACTTCTGGATGTAAAAGAAAGGTAACTATCTCCTACCTGGTTTCCCAAGAAAACTAGGATCACATATTCAAATCAAATGCACTGCACAACCTTATCTCCAAACACATCAATCTGCACTATACTCTAATCGCTCTACTCCCCAAAAACTACACCAAAAAACTACATCAATCATCACTAGGACACCATCTCAAGAAAACCACCCCCTCAAATAGGAACACACGTAGTTAGAAAAATTTTGGGAAATTTTAAAACTTCTCTTTTTGGGGATGAATGCTTTCATAATATTGGTAAAGCGACAATTTGATAATGATTCCATTATGTCCTCTACAAAAATAATACCATTTTACATACACTAAACCATTATCTAAATATAATAATACCATTTTACTCTTGATTGAGTGTGTAATATGGTATGACCTTTAGAGGTTTCCTTGTGCATAGGCATTGGAGAGGTTCATAGTAAGTTTGGGGAGACAAATATCTGCAATAACAGAAGCATGACTCACAAAAAAATTGTATTGATTTCATTTAAAAGGTACAACTACAAAATAACTTTGACACTTTTCTTCAGTGATTTGACAAATATGTCTCTGCATGGAACCCACACCCCCATCCAATTTCAAATGAAAGGGTTCATCAATCTACCTTTGACAACCCTTGCTTAATGGACACAAGAATGATTATGTTCTCCAACCCTTCACATGACTACAATGAACTACTCAATTGCGTTCAACATCATACATGTTGTACCTTGAACACATGCTTGCAAAAAAAAGGAGCCACCCTTGAATGTTGCTACAAAGCCCCTTAGCCCATCCAAGATACCTCAACCCTTTCAATTGAGAGTGGTTTGCCAAAGCACACCCCTACTCGCAATGATGACCGTTTGAATCTTCACAACCCCACAATCCTCTCTATTTGGCGAGCAAATGTAGATTTCCAGCCCATTCTCTCAATAGATGTAGTGCTCAAATATATAGCAAAGTATGCAGCAAAAGAAGAAACCAAATCCGAAACATATCATCAATGCTTTCTCGTATTTTGACTAGCTTAGATCCTAACAAGCCAACACCTATAGCTTTTAGAAAAATGCTTGTTGACAACCTTGTTGACTGTGATATAAGTGCCCAAGAAAGTTGCCACCTTTTATTAAAACTACCCCTCTGCCTATCTAGTAGGACATTTGTTTCTTTAAATGTCAACCAAAAACACTATCAACGCATTCCACTCTCACCTACATCCACATCAACAAACATAGACTACATTGATGCATACATACCAGTTTGTTCTGCTTGTATGGAGACACTAGCACTGATTGATGTCATGCAAAAATGGAGCTTCAAAGCAACTTGTAAAAAGAGCCAATGGAAAGAGCATGCCAAAAACGCAATTGTTCAAGTATCCCCATGCTTCACAAGCATTCCTGCAAGGGATGACCCACAATTTCATGACTTCTGTTGGAGTGAATTGCTTCTCTAGAAACCAATTCGTAACATTGCATATGACGGTGGATCATCCACCGTTGAAATAGTTGCTAACTGGGAGAGGCTAGCATGCAGTTACCATCCTTGGCATGTGCGACAAACTGCACCAAAAACATCCACTGATCCAGAACCGGGCACTCCTTTGGACAATGAGGAACAACCACATCAATGCAACCAATCTGAATGGCAAGTTTTGTCAAGTGTACACCCTAGCCATCCAATCCAGCTTGTTGATTTATTGACATGTTGGGTGACCATGAAATAGACCTCAATCATGATTGGGAGACTCCTTCCATAAATCCACAACATGGCTACTAGCTGTGTAGACTCTAACCACACAACATTTCAAGTCCCCCACCCACCCAATGTAAACACCATGCATGCCCTTTCATTCTAACAACAAAAAACACTAGATTTAGTGTTGTCGCACCTATCCTCCAACACTTACCAACCACCACTAAGAATAATTGTTCAAGGAACTGCAAGCACCGGAAAGCCACACATAATAAAAAA
The DNA here is from genome assembly GCA_007258455.2 of Sequoia sempervirens. Lineage (NCBI taxonomy): Eukaryota > Viridiplantae > Streptophyta > Pinopsida > Cupressales > Cupressaceae > Sequoia > Sequoia sempervirens. The sequence goes on along the minus strand of VDFB02124844.1, from coordinate 6,311 downwards.
AATCAAGTCAACACTCATTGGTTCAGCTCCAAGCGGTCAAACTTCCCTCCTACTTCTTGCACCTACAGGTGTTGCAACTTTCAACATTGGAGCAACAACAATACATTCCACACTTTGCATACTGATCAAAGAGATGGCTCCCTTGCAAGGTCAAGCACTAGCAAGCTTCCAAGAAAAAATGTACTTTGTTCGCTACATTTTGATAGACAAAATGAGCTTATCGGTCCAAAGCTACTAGAACGTATTGACATTCGCTTGCGCGAAGCCTTCCCTTCACATAACCACACACCCTTTGGAGGTCATTCTGTCCTACTCTTTGGAGACTTGGGCCAACTACTGCCAATCAAAGACATTCCTATGTACTCCTCTTCTTCCTATGGTGGACACTATGGCGTAGCTTCGAAATAGTGATTACACTTACCAAAATGTTTCATCAGAGCAGAGAGGATCCCACTCAAATTCAATTTTGTCAACTCTTGTGCAATTTAAGGATGGCTCAACCTACAATTGTTGATTGGAAACTGTTAATGTCATGTTCAAGCTCAGCACTAACGTCTGCAGAACAAAGTGCTTTCTTATCGTCCATACATCTTTTTGCAACCAATGAAATGGTATCACTCCATAATAAGTGCATGTTGTTGTCTTTGGCACAACCCATTGCCTTATACACTGCAGAGCAAATAGGGAGTGCATCACACTTAAATCCAGATGATGAACAACTCCAACCTAAGATCATATTGTGCATCAACCAAAAGGTTAAATGCTAAGTTGTAATCTATGGAATGATACAGGCCTCGTCAATGGTGCTCTTGGACAAGTCAAACACATTATCTACAAGGAGAGCAAAAAACCACCACAACTCCCCTTGTTTGTTATTATTCATTTCAAACATTACATAGGTTCTACTTGAGATCCAAACAATCCAACAGATGTCCCTATTACCCCTTTGAGTTGTGGTGGGCAGCAGCAAATTCTATTAAAAATGGAATGGGCCTTAACCATCCACAAATCATAGGGCCTTACACTTGAAAGGGCCACCATTGACATTGGGAACATTGATCGGCAAGGGTTGAAATTCACAACAATTTCCAGAGTCACTCATCTTGGAGGTCTTCGTATCCACCCTTCATTGTAAGAAAAGCTAAGTGTGGAAGTGACTCTCTTAACATCAAAACCTCAGGGAAGAATGCAGAGATACATTTAAATTTTACAATTACAGTCCAAATAAGATGCACATGAAAGAGATAATAGAAACAGAGAAATAGACATACACATATGAACACCAGATTTATGTGGGAAAACCCTTACAGGAGAAAACCCCACCACACCAAGAGAAGTCACTTTATATTACAGTAATGGAGATTACATACAGAGATCAGACTTATCTTTCTGATGTCAAATTACATCAGCTTTCACAATGACCAACCTTGTACAGAAGATTCTAGTTACAATATACTCAGAATAGAATTCACACTGATCACCTTTCGAACTTTCACCCAACCATCAAACCGATCCTTCTAACCAAACTACTTATGCAATCTCTGAGTATAACCATGACGCCTCTGTCTGTCAAACTTCCTCTCAGTAATGGCCGCAACAGTCCAACTACTAGTGGTTCCCATTCGGCTTTTCTAATTGGTCAAATACAAGCCACATAGGATAGTCTTCACTCAGTCAAAGCGTTCAACCTATGTTGGCATGTCGGTGAGACACTAACCGTGTCTCCCCAATGCCACAAAGCTAGCATTTGATATAGCCAAGAGTCCATACTATCAGCAAGATGTTACATCGAGTCAAGAGAGCTATCGCTAAGACTTCGCCATGTCGTAAAGACCTCATACCAATTATCATCACTTTTATTGCTATCGCCAAGACTTATCACTTTTGCTAAGAGATCATACTGAGCCTTTATGTTATACCGAAACATTCAATAGTCAGCAAGACTTATCGCTTTCGCCAGGAGATCATATTGAGGTTCACAAGTTATCCCGAAGTATTCATCTATCCCCAAGACTTATCGCTATTGTTGAGATGTTACTCCGAAGTCTTAAGTCATACTGAGCACCAAACAACGGTTGGAAAGACTTCTCTCCATCGCTAAGAGTTCTTAGTGAACCCTTAGTGTTAGCCTGATGCCTTCGCTTATTGCCCATAGTCTCCCCGATATTCGATAAGAGTGGCTTGTCGGCCAGAGATATTCATATGGGTAAGAATTCATATCGAGCCACCATATGTTACTCCGAGTGTATACTGTCAGCGAAAATTTCCTTGATCGATGAGAGTTCATAGCGAAGCCTCCGTGTTACCTCGAAGACTCCAATCGCCATGAGTCTCCCTGACCACCACTTGACATTGACCCGTCGGCAAGAGATCAACTCGGGCGAAGTGAGATATAAATTGTCATAGTGATCATAATGTCACAGTGATAGATACATTCAACATGACTGAAGCAAGGTCACAACGACCAAAACTGTTCACCAAGGTTTCAACTGCTAGTCAGCCAGACACAAAGCATGTCACACCAACTTGGCTCTCTTAGAGGTTTCAGCCTGTGGGATTGAGGCATATATTTCCAACATTCATTCACATTCCACAAATACACATGCATGCAACATATCCCTTATGTTGCACGAAGGATGAAAGAGGAGGCTCAACTGTCAGCACTATTAGCTTCAATCATTTGACATTCTCAAATATTTTTCAACAAGAAATTATAGGTTGGTTATATAATTCTTTACTCCTTTTCCTTGCAAAATCTACATTACTTGGATGGAGTTTATCATTACTTGCGTATTTGATCATGACTACCTTGTTCCATATTGTTGGAAACTACACAATTAAAGTTGTAGCTTCTTATACTGAAGCTATTGTTTGTCCTCGACCTCTACATTGCAAAATTTGGTTCACATTGGTAAATCCTTCTCCCTTCTCATTAATTCTTCATTGCTCTCCATTCCTCTATAATTAATAGATAATTGGATCTTCCTTTGAAATTTATCGCACTCTGTTGTTCAACTAAGTCAAAAACTTGCAGTTTCCTTTTTTGCAATTTGTCTTTAGAAAGGTTCCTAAAAAATATCCACTTCCTAATTTTAGTAGATTTTTACTTTTGCAATTCATAGTTAAGTTTCAATTGTCAATTCACAAATGTTTTGGACAAATTAAAAATGGTTTATATTACTATATCTATGGAAGCACTTTTTTATGCACCAAATATTTTCATGCAAGCTAGATCTTTATGGAATACAAACTGCATACAACAATGAATGATGTCTTAAGGTTTTTTCTAGAATTAACATACCTCTGTGTTGTTTTGGTCTCATAGTTTACTTATCATTTCCTTTCTATACTGTCACCATGCCTATCATCCCCATTTGTGTGTCGAGAGGAACGATAATTTTCATATGTAGATGCTGAAAAATACATATCTTGATTATACGTTATATTAGAAGATACATGTGTAGCATGTGTTGCTTGAAAGTTGCTCTTTTACGAAACTCTTTATTTTGCTCATTTTCAGCTCACCTACACTTTACTAGGAGTCTCCTTTCAACACTACCATGAAGATTTTTCCAGCAAACTCTGCCCATTTTTATCTTTGGCATCCTTGACAACTTGACACAATGTGTGCTGAATCTTAAGGTAACTCACTTGACATTATTTCAATCAACTTTTTTTATGAGAATCTATACATGGCCATATCACTTTTCTTGTGTCTTATTTTATTATTACAGTTCTGCTAAATTAAGGTTGTTTTATCTATGGCTTTTTCAATATATAATCCTACTATAATACCTACTGTTACAACTTTCCTGACAACATCTTTTATTAATGAATTTATAGTAGCTATAAAAGCAATGGTTGCCAGACCTTTCCTAGTAACTCAACTTGAGGTAACTCACTTGCCATTATTTATGTGAAATATTTTATAGGAATCTCTACACAGCTAGATCAGTTTTGTTGTGTTTTATTTCATTATTACAGTTCTGTTGTTATCTACTAAATAAAGGCATTAATTTTATGTTCGTTTAGCAGTACTAATTTTTGGCTAACTTTTTTTTCCTTCTTCTTTAGGCTATTTTGCTGGCAGTTTTCCTCACAACATTATTTACTATTGAATGTATAGAAGTTGCTGCTGAAACTACAAATGCAATGGTTGGCAGAGCTATTTTCACAATGTGTACAATACAGTTCAAATCATCTTCATATGTTAATCTTAATACATTGTTTTTTACAAAGCTTATTGATTATACAGTAAATATTTCCTTGCATTTTCTTGCCATTTTACTCGTTACTGTCCGTTGCAAAAATACCAAATATACTGGTTCTTGTAATTTAAACACAAAATGTCAAAAGCCAAGGGTTCTTGTAATGAACACTAGAACTCAGATCATCTTCATATCTTAAACTTAATACATTGTTCATTCCAGAGCTTATGAATTATACTAGTTATTGTACTTTGCGAAAATACCCTCTGCTACTACTAAATAATGACTAGTAGTTCAAAATCATATTTTGTTAATTCAAATGCAATGACAATAAAATATATATGCATAACTTCATTTATTTAAAAAAGTTTGACACTTCACATTTCACAATTTCTATCTTTCAAATAGAATGTCGTAAATTAAATTATTGATCTCCACAAATCTTCGGTGTACCCATTGCACTCAAAGGTGCGATTGCTAGTATATTAATTTGTGACCTGGCTTGCACGTTAAATTGGGAATCAATGGAAATCTTTATCCTCCCTCCACTTTCATTTTTACGACAAAATAAAAGGAAAACTAAAACTATTACTTCCGTGCCAAATCAAATCAAATCAAATATTTTATCTTCCTACTTTGCTCGACTTACAAAAGAAATCATAAAAATAGTCATCTTCAATAATAACATGATTGCCATGCCCATTCAAAAGTCAATCTTGCCATCAAAGACGAATCAACACATTTACCTTTAAAGTACTTAGTACAAATTGCAATTTAGTGTTTAAATTAATAATAGATGTGATGTCAACATCATCTTTAAACCAAGGACAGCATTTGAACGTTAACAATACGATTTCAGTCAACAAACATTATCATTACTTGGGTTATGGGAGATCCTTCTCGAGATAGCCTATGTGGCCTTGCTTGACTTTGGACAATTTCTTAGTTGATACATTACATATTACTTTTCAAAGTACAAAAGTGTATATTTCAGTTTTAATTTTTTAATTTATTATAGTCATTTTCATATTTAATTTGAAAGTTATAATATATAATTGACCAAATCAAGTTTTTTTTTTATTGGAATAATTAAAGAAGGATACAAATCATAGAGTCAATACAAATCAACAATTGTAAAAACATCAAAGAAAGGTTTATATCAAACAACAAACAAGTTGTTGAATAAGTAAACAACTATCAAATGATAATAAGATTGTTGGAAACAATAGTAGTTAAAAGATATCCATCAAAAGAAAGATAGTAGATAAAGTTTTTAAACATAAACATAATAGTTGTCTCCTTCAACAAAACAGTGTCTTTGAAAACACAGACACACAAGAAGTTGTGGTTGCCACCAAAGTTCCTCGTTGCATCATGTGAGAGGATCAAACCAGTCGTAGAAAGAAATTCTTCAACTTGCACAACATAAATCATCTACTTCATAACCATGGCAGCACAATGAGGATCATCCACCAGATCATCAGAAACCTCCACAATTGTCCATTGTAGCATGTAGATCATGAAGACTAATTGAATCAGTACCCTACAAATTAACTTCAAAAGCATGGATTTACTCTTGTAAATTGACCACTTTGTTTTAAAGACTAGAGTTTTACCTAGAGATTATGCTAAAGTATAGCTATATGGAGGGAGAAATTCACATTGAGCATCAAGGCCTCTATTTGCAAAGGGAAAAAGGTGTGAGAGAAGTAAGCCAGGAACCAAAGTCTCCAAATGAATTTTTAGGATGATTTGCCTAAAGGTCTAAGAAATTATATTGTGGTGTTGGGAAAGTCCAAGAAGTGCAGATATCTAGGTTCAACTCTGAGGAAAAATAACAAGGAAAATGGAGGAGAGATAGCACCAAAGGGTGTGGGCATGAGAGTAGAGCCAAAATTTATGTTTAATAGATTCCATTTTGGCACAAAAGGGCATGAAGGAGAGGGAGTGATGAAGGAAAGTTGATCACCAATAAGCAATTTAATTTGAAGAACTTTCTAAGTCATTAGTTGGGATTAATCATCAGCTTTGGATCTCCAAATTTTGGAGCTTAGCTTGTTCCATTTAGATTGATTAAAATTGCATTTCTATTTAAGGTTAAGA
>VDFB02124843.1:0-12368 GCA_007258455.2 Sequoia sempervirens | reverse complement strand
TATATTTTCTATGCATGTTTTATGATGAGATGATCGTGTATGCATGTGGATGTATGGATGAAAATTTTCATGATATGCAATAATTTAAGATGCTTAGAATAAAAAATCAATATTATTCACCACAACTCAAATGAAAATGCAGAATGTATGATGTGATATGCAAATGATTATGCTGATGGATGTTATGATTATGTTATGATTATGTTTTATGATTATGCTATGAGATGCATGTATGCTGATGGTTTGTGGATGTAGGGTGGATGCATTTGATGATGTTTTTTTGATTGTCATGATACCAGGTTACCACAGAGAGAAGATAGAAGAATAAAGAATAAATGACCGTTAATGATGATTGCTTTAAAAGATCCAACAAGTCCTTGATCCATCAAGACTTTATTAGAGAAGGTGACGAGATGATGCAAGATGCAAGATAAAAATGCAAGATGAAGAGATGCTCACATTTTGGGATTGGGAGTTTGTGTTGTTCCTTATTGTTTGATATAACACATAGACACAATGCATCAAGGTATTGATAACCAGGATGACGTTGTGTCTAGTGTAATGGAATTTGACTCGACAAGCAGATAGGATAGTTCTTGTTCACACCTTGACATACGGAAATGTTGTTAGAATGCAAGTTAGAAGTTTAGAATATATTGGACCAAAGCATACACAATAGTCAACAACATACTCCAAACAACCTTCCTACACACAACTAAGCAAGTATGCGCCAAGATTATTTTACAAGAGTATCCACAAGCACAACAAACAAAAGATAATGATTGATGCCCCATTCCTTTCTCTGTAAATCGTTTTGATAGACATCATCAAGAGGTCCTCATAATGGGTTATTAAGATAAATCATAAGAAAAGATCAAAGACAAACAATCAGTGTTATCTATAGCTCCTACCTAGTTTAAGTTTAGCTAATGTGATGTTTGATACTGATGTCCATTACATGAAGGATACATCCTAGGACATGTTGATCAAAGGGTTGTTTGATGTTTGGATGATGATGCTAAGATGAGCCGTTGCTATAAACTTCACTGACTTATTTACCTATGATTTAGACTTTAGATTTTGACTTTTAGGTTTGCACTTTACGAATTGCTATACTTTCTTTCTACTTGTTTCAGAAAAGGTTGAAGGTGACGATCATTTATTATGGGTGAAATTTTATTGTGGGTGAAAGCGAGATGGGGTGGATGGGTTTTATATTTTTTGGAATATTTTAATGTTTTTTGGATTTTTGAAAATGTTTTGAGGCTGTTTTTTGGGCCTTTTGAAACTTTATATGAATGTTTAGGATTTTCAAAATTTCTAAGGTTGTTTAGGGTTTTCTAAATGTTTTGAGGCTTTTTAGGTCTTTTGTACGTTTTCTATTGTTTTTGGATTTTCCATTTTCAAATGTTTTTGGGTTTTCGGGAATATTTAGATGTTTTTGGGTTTTCGGGAATATTTAGATGTTTTTGGATTTTTGAGATGTTTTGGATGTTTAGGGGTTTTTTGAGAATTATTTTGATGTTTAGGGGTTTTTCAAAATATTTGGATGTTTTGGGGTTTTATGAGAATATTTGAGTTTCAACCAAGAAGCTAACCTAAAGACCTATCTTAGGGGCCTCAGGGGCTGATCAAAGATTAGCCTTGCCTATGTTATACATGCATAGACCACGTAGTTCGACTGACTCGACCCATTTACAAGATGAAGATATGAATAGATGAAAGACAAAAATTTATTATGACAAACTTCTAAAGGACTGACCTAGGGTGTCTCGAGGGCACATCAATGATGGCCTTGCCTATATTCAAGCTCAGAGACAACGTAGTTTGACAAGAGGACTCTGTTTTTGGATTTTTGATGTTTGACCTTTTTAGGGATTTTGATGTTTTCTGGATATTTTGGATTTTTCCTTTACAAATTTTTAAATGTTTTTGGATTTTTGCTATACAAGATTTTGCAAATGTTTTTCGATTTTTTTGGATAAGATTTTATGAATGTTTTTGGTGTTTTTCGATAAGATTTCCAATGACCTCAAGATATACAAAAGCCCTGATTGTGATCCATAATGAAATTCCCTCAATGTGACATGTTAGCCTACTTCGATAAAGGTAGGACAAACTGACCTTGGGAATATGCCAAGTAGTGCTAAAGGGTTCATGATACCTTTCAGTGACAAGCCATGATAAGGACGTGAATAAGGGATGAATGGTGATGCAAAGAATGATAGGGCCAAAAGAGCCAAATAATAGATGGAGATTCTTTATTTATGTAAGGTGCCTGTTTGCCAGGTTTTCACCAAGGTACTTGCCCAAAATGCCACCGAATTGTGGTTTTCACTAGAGAATGATTTTTTTCTTTATTTTTTTAATCGTTTTCTCATTTTTTTTGGATTTTGATCATTTTATGATTTTTTTGTATTTTCTGATTTACGCCCTTCAAGATTAGGCATAAAACTTTTTGAGATGCAATCTATTGGTTGGATCCTTCAAGGGTTCACCTTTAGGGGTTGATAGTTGGTATGCTCCTGATCAGTAGCTTGCTGTGATGACAAAGGGATCCAACCAGTTAGGCTCAAACTTTCCTTTGTTGTCTTGATCTGGAAGATTCTTCTGATTTTGCTTTAAGACAAGATCACCTACCTGGAACAACCGACATTTGATTCTCTTGTTATAGCTCCGTTTTAGTCAGTTTTGATATACTTGCAAGTGATTAAGGGCGTCAAGATGACGTTCATCTAGGAATTCTAGCTTATTTAGTCGAGACACTTTTTATTCTTCCTCAATTATTAGATTTTGTAGTGACACTCATAATGATGGGAGCTCAACCTTTATAGGCAAGATGGATTTTGTTCCATAGACCAGGGAGAAAGGGGTTTCACCTATAGGCATGAAGATACTGGTTCAATAAGCCCAGAGAGTGAGATTATCTGTAGATGCCAGTCACGACCAAATTCATTAACTATTTTCTTTATAATTTTTAGGATAGTTTTGTTCGTTGCTTCTGCTTGGCCATTGCCTTGGGGATAGTATGGGGTAGAGAATCAGTGTTGGATATTGAATTTTTGGCATAGCTCCTTCACATCTTAGTTATTGAATGGTGTTCTGTTGTCTGAGATGAGGGTTTTTGGAACACCATAACAGAAAATTAGGTAATGTAGGATAAACTTGGCTATCTGCTTCCCCATTATGTAGGTCATAGGAATGGCTTCAACCCACTTAGTAAAGTACTCAGTGGTAGTTATGATAAACTTATGGACCTTCGATGAGGTTGGAGTGATTTTTCCTATGAGGTCAAGTCCCCATTACGAAAAAGGCCATGGTGTGATCATTGGCTGCAATTCTTGAGCTGGAGTATGAATCAGATCTCCATGCTATTGACACTGGATGCATTTCTGCACAAACTGATGAGCTTCTTTTTCCATGGTTGGCCAATTGTACCCCTTCCTCAACAGTTTCTTAGCAAATGTGATACCGCTAGAATGGGACCCACATATTTCATCATGTTCTTTTTTTAAAGAAGTTAACGATCCCTCTTGGTTAAGACATCATAGTAATGTCCCTTCAATGCTTCGACGGTAAAGGGTATCACCGAGGATCATGAATCGGGATTCCTTTTTAACAAAGGTCTTTTAAAGGTTTTGGGTGATATCTGATGGAAGGTTTCCTCTGTTAAGGTTAGTAAAGATGTCATGGTACCATGAGGATCCAGGACTGATGTAGAGGGTCTGGGACTTTGAAACAAACACAAAGATTTCAAGGAACTTAATGTTGCAATCTCAACCCTTCTTTAGGCATCTTGGTGGAGACAAACCTCAATGATGCACCAAATGACTTATTTTCCTTCCTTATGGACCCAAACCATAGGAATACTCTTAAAAGACTCAAAAAAACTTTTCTTGAATGATTTCAAAGCCCAACCCTTTGTCTTAGACACAAAACCAATTTTTCACCTTAACTAGGCTTCTAGCCCAACTAGGCCTCTAGCGAAGGATTTTTGACTTTGCACTCAAAATTTCCAAAGGAATCTCCAAACTAATGATTGAAATAGATGTGGTTTGTGATGATAAATAACATACTAGATTCTTGATGGCACTTTTTTTGGAGCACACCAATAAAAAATCTGCTATTTCCTCCAATTTAGGGCCTAATAAGCCCTCTTTTTCAAAGCAACCCCTCTTTAAACTCAACCCCTGACCATGAAAATTTCAAAAATCCCTTAAAATGACTCAAAACCAAGGATTCCAAGTTTTTAGGCTTCTATGACACACCTAACACGTTCAAACACAAAACCTTCCTTAACTTGCCTCAAAACTAGGGCTTCTTGAAAACTAACCTTCCAATCACTTCCAGAACTTTCTCATTGACTCTACACCATTAGGACAACATATTTAGTCTATCCCAACTCAAAAACATGCCCCTCATTAAGGCAGATCTTCTGTTGCTATACCCTAGCCTCCAACTTCAAGCACTTTTCACAATCAAATCTTGGTGTACACCGTTTGATTCTTCTTTCCTGCACTTTATATTGTTAGTCCAATATAGTACATGTTAAATTTGATCCATTTCATAGGTTTTCAGTCATAATCCTCCATGAAATGGATCAATCATCCATAAAACCTCTCAAAACTGGTGAAAATCTAAACTTTTTGCTGTGGACAGTCAGTTTAAACGTACAAGAATTGACCTCTTTTGCTTATCAGAACATGTAATAGGTGTTAAAACATGTAAATAAAAACCACTAAAGCATCCAACAGCATATATCTTTAATAGGAATCGAGCTTTCATCTAAAAAACACAGAAAAATGCAAGAAAACAGAAATTTTATTGAGTTTTCTGAGAATAGTCCGTACAGTACTTGCTCCAATTGATCAACCTCCCTACAAATGACTTCTAGAGATTTGTATAACCCCTTCCCAACTTCTCAAACCGTTTTGGATTGATTACAATGCATAATTACCTCTAAAACACCTAAAACTCATTTTCCCGCCTAAAGTGGAATTCAAAAATTTGAATTTACAAACTTGAAATTTATTAAATTCTACCATCTAAAAACTATTGGATATTCAATATCCAACCTTATTTGACCTAATTAAAGCATTAGATTACTAATTAAACCCCGAGAACATGACTGTCCCATTTATACTGCCTTTTGGTCCTAGGGTCCTTATCAGGACCCTTAGGACAGTTGACTCCTTTCAAGTTCTTTTCCCTTTCACAAGCCATTATAGGCTTCAAAAGATTATAATTAATGTTTTGATTTGATGGAAAGGTCCTCCTAACCCCTACACACTTCTGACCTTTGAAGAGCTCCTTGAAGGCCTTGGGTGCTCCTACACCATTCTCCCCAAGAAGGAAAAAATTCTTGCCCCAAGAAGTAACCCACGTTTTGCCACCAAAAGACCCCTTGCTCCTAGATGTTTTCACCTTCAAATGACAGGGCATGTAATCTCTCAAAGTCACTACCTTCCTCTTCTGCCAATCTGCATTCTTGACAGAATCAAAACATGGATTAGTGTGTCCTCTTGGCTGTTTAAGATCAGTCTGTCCCTGTACCCTGTTTCTGCCTTCATTCCCCTGATTTCTTGGTGAAAGAAATCCATCTCTATTACCCTCAACTATAGGGCATTCAATGCCTCCAACCCTGATACTATCCAAATCCCATAAAGTCTGATTTGAAGGATTGTCCACCTCATAACCCTGCTGCAACTTGTCTTTTTTCAACCTACCAATGTCTTCCCCTGTCTTACCCTACTCATTTACCTGCAAATTCTTCTCAAAACAAATCACAAAGTTCTCATTAGACTACTCCAAAGGAAAAGGAACCAACTGATATCTAACATATCCTTTATGCACCAAATATGTATTATGGAATCCATCATGCAATGTCCTTCTAGCATACTGCCATGGTCTCCCCAAGATGATATGACCACAAGTCATTGGAATGATATCACAAAGCACCCTATCATGATATGATCCAATTGAGAAATCCACAAAATCTCTCTTAACAATCTCTACATGCTGTCCTTGAGTTACCCAAGTGGCCTTGTAGGGAGTAGGATGATCAAATGTTTCAATCCCTAGCTTGGTTATCATATCAAGTGAAACCAAATTGCTATGTGACCCTGAATCTATGAGCAATCTGCAGATCTTACCATGACTCAAACAATTTGTTTTGAAAATAGTTACCTTTGGCTCTTGATGAAGTCTTTCTCCTTGCTTGACCATAAGAAACTCACCATCAGTCATAGGGTCTACCATGAATGTTTTTGATTCCTCCTTCTTGTCTTCTTCTTGTACCAAGTTAGCTCTCCTATCTCTACCTTTATTAGCTTGTTCCCATTTAGGACACTTGAAGGAAGGATGCCCTAGTTCATTGCAATTGAAAAACCTACCTGTGAATGGTCCTCTACCTTGTCCAAATCAGCCTCCTCCCTCTCTAGGGAGGTCCTCCCTCTGATTAGAAAAATATCTCTTTGCCTTTGTCATTGTTGCCTTTGTCATTGCTGCCTTGTCCTTGTTCTCTATTACCTCTACCCCCTGCTTGAACTACCTCCCTCTTTCCACCTTTCATTACTTGATCTTTTCTCTTGGCTTCCCTTTTTCACCTTTTCCTCAAATTTAATGGCCAATTGAAAACATTCTCTCTAATGTCCTATAACGTAAACCAATTCAATCTTTGTAGATTGTAACTGTGTCATTGATATGATCAGCTATTTTCATCCTCTTCTTCTTCATAACCTCCTACATTGCTTCAGAATGGCCTGACAGAATAACACCAAGTCTTGTTTTAAATTTTGCCTCTCATCCTATACACCTATAGAATTGCTTTGACCAAACTCTTCATCCTAGCCTCCATGTAGAGACTTTTTCCAACTCTCATCCTACTATTCTCAAAACGAATTCCACTGAAGGCTCATAAATGGCCTTCAACTTGGTTTTTAAGTAAACTAACTTTCCTCTTTCACCATCTCCTCAAACAAAATATTTACAATGCCGTATCCTAATATCTCTTCATCATCCCATCTCCCTGATAGATAGAAATTCCATGTGACTTTTTTCCTCTCCATGACCTTTGTACTCACTCTTCACCACCAACCTCTTCCTCTGTGGTCCTCTGTCTTCATCTCTTGTCAAGGTTCTCGATGCATTCCTCATGTTCTTTTTCATCTTCATCATTGTCTTTGGTCTTCTTTTGGTCTTCTCCCAACTCTCTTCGGAGGCAGCCATCCTGCTTGCATGCATTCTCTCTCTCCTTCTCCAGTTCTCCTTCTTCCTTCTTCTGCCTGCCTCTTGCTGCTTCTGTCTCTTTATTTCTCTCTCCTTTCCAAGATTTCCTTCAACTCCTCTAACTCTCTTGCTAGTTGATTTTTAGGTGCCATTGTTGTTTATTCTATCCCTAAAGGAATTACTCCCTGCTTTGATACCACTTTGATGTAGAGGGTCTGGGACTTTGAAACAAACACAAAGATTTCAAGGAACTTAATGATGCAATCTCAACCCTTCTTTAGGCACCCTGGTGGAGACAAACCTCAATAATGCACCAAATGACTTATTTGCCTTCCTTATGGACCCAAACCCTAGGAATACTCTTAAAAGGATTCAAAAAAACTGTCTTGAATATTTCAAAGCCCTGGTCTTAGATACGAAACCAATTTTTCACCTTAATTAGGCTTCCCAACTAGGCCTCTAAAAGGATTTTTGACTTTGCACTCAAACTTTCCAAAGGAATCCAAAATAATGATTGAAATAGATGTGGTTTGTGATGATACATAACATACTAGATTCTTGATGGCACTTGTTTTGGAGCACACCAATCAAAAATCTGTTGTTTCCTCCAATTTAGGGCCTAATTAGCCCTCTTTTTCAAAGCAACCCCTCTTTAAACTCAACCCCTGACCATGAAACTTTCAAAAGTCCCTTAAAATGACTCAAAACCAAGGATTCCAAGTTTTTAGGCTTCTATGACACCCCTAACATGCTCAAACACAAAACCCTCTTTAACTTGCCTCAAAACTAGGGCTTCTTGAAAACTAACCTTCCAATCACTTCCAGAACTTTCTCATTGACTCTACACCATTAGGACAACATATTTAGTCTATCCCAACTCAAAAAAATTCCCCTCATTAAGGCAGATCTTCTGTTGCTATACCCTAGCCTCCAACTTCAAGTACTTTTCACAGTCAAATCTTGGTGTACACCGTTTGATTCTTCTTTCCTGCACTTTATATTGTTAGTTCAATATAGTACATGTTAAATTTGATCCATTTCATAGGTTTTCAGTCATAATCCTCCATGAAATGGATCAATCATCCATAAAACCTCTCAAAACTGGTGAAAATCTAAACTTTTTGCTGTGGACAGTCAGTTTAAATGTACAAGAATTGACCTCTTTTGCTTATCAGAACATGTAAGAGGTGTTAAAACATGTAAATAAAAACATCTAAAGCATCCAACAACATATATCTTTAATTGGAATCAAGCTTTCATCTAAAAAACACAGAAAAATGCAAGAAAACAGAAATTTTATTGAGTTTTCTGAGAATAGTCCGTACAGTACTTGCTCCAATTGATCAACCTCCCTACAAATGACTTCTGGAGATTTGTATAACCCCTTCCAAACTTCTCAAACCATTTTGGATTGATTACAATGCATATTACCTCTAAAACACCTAAAACTCATTTTCCCGCCTAAAGTGGAATTCAAAAATTTGAATTTACAAACTTGAAATTTATTAAATTCTACCATCTAAAAACTATTGGATATTCAATATCCAACCTTATTTGACCTAATTAAAGCATTATATTACTAATTAAACCCCTAGAACATGATTGTCCCATTTATACTGCCTTTTGGTCCTAGGGTCCTTATCAGGACCCTTAGGACAATTGACTCCTTTCAAGTTCTTTTCCATTTCACAAGCCATTTTAGGCTTCAAAAGATTATAATTAATGTTTTGATTTGATGGAAAGGTCCTCCTGACCCCTACACACTTCTGACCTTTGAAGAGCTCCTTGAAGGCCTTGGGTGCTCCTGCACGAAGGACCAACAATGACACATGTGAATTCAGATTCAAGAATTTTGAAAGTTGGTACGAGAAGTTGTTCTACCAAGAATTTACATTGAAGGATGTTGTTTGACATGTATAGTAGTGATCCAATTGCTGCCATGGAATTTTTTTCTCTATTGTTCATGCAAGGAATCTCCTCAAAAGATATTTCTATAAAAAGGTCCTTGAAATTGTCCACCATCTTCTTGTAAGGAGTGAGCTTGTCATATGTAGTTCGATAGTAGTCATTGACTTGGTTGATAACCAACTGTGAGTCTCCATAGACTTTCAACTCTTGTATCTACCACTAAACTACTATCTTAAGACCTATGATCAAGGCTTCATATTCAACAATGTTATTGGTACTTAGAAATGATAGCCTGTATGACTTTGGGATGCAATCACCTTGGGGGTGATGAAAAGAATGCCTGCTCCTGATCCATGTTGGGTGAACTATCCATCAAAGTACATATTCCACTAAGCTGTGAGATTAATAAGGAACACTAATTCATCAGGGAACTCAAAAATTAAAGGGTTCTCAGCATAGATGGGTGCTTCTACTAGCTGGTCCACAATCACTTGTCCTTTGATTGCCTTGCACTCCACATACTCTATGTCAAACTCTATCAAAATCATTACCCATTTATCCATTTGTCTTATGAGGGTTGCTTTGGATAATAGATATTTTAATGGATCAATCTTCACAATGAGCTTGATTTGATGTGACAACATGTAGAGCCTAAAATTTTGTGAAGTGAAAAATACTACTAGGAATGCTTTCTCAATGGGTGAATAGTTCATCTCATAGCCTACCAAGGTCCTACTGATGTAGTATATGGCTCTTTCATTTCAATTTTCATCATGTTGTGCTAAAAGAGCTCCCAGTGTTGCTGGTGTTGCTGAGATGTACAGGATATATGGCTTGTTCGATATCAGTGGAATGAGCATTGGAGGTGTTAGTAGATAATATTTGATTTGATGGAAGGATTTATCACATTTATCATCCCACTTGTAAGTTATCCCTTTATGGAGGAGATGTGAAAAGGGATGAATCTTATCTAATAGCTGGGCTATGAACCTTCTGATGGATTACAATCTTCATTATTATCCTCTCATCTGCTTCAATTTCTATGGTGGTTCCATGTCTAGGATGGCTTTTACCTTTTCTAGATCAATTTATATTCCTCTTTGTGAAACAATAGATCCTAGAAGTTTCCTTGATGTGACCTCAAACACACTTTTTTGGATTCATTCATACTTTGTATTCTTCAAGCTTGTCAAAGATAGGTTCTAAGACTTGTAGATGTTCACTTCTCTTCTTTGATTTCTCCAAAATATCATCCACATAATCTTCAACTATTTTGTGGATCATGTCTTAAAAGATGAGGGTCATTTCTCTTTGATAGGTTGCTCCTGTATTCTTTAACCCAAATGGCATCACATTCCAGCAATAGGTTCCCCATGGACAAGTAAAGGCAGTTTTATGTTCATCCTCCTTGGCGATTATGATTTGATTGTGGCCTGAAAAACCATCCATGAGAGACAACAATTCATGCCCAATTGTTAGATCCACAATGAGATCAATGTTGGGAAGAGGGAAATCATCCTTCAAATATGCCTTGTTTAGATATCTAAAACCAATGCATATTCTGATGCCTCCAGTGGGTTTTGAGACTGGTACCAGGTTTGAAACCCACTCAGGATAATCTATTGGTCGAATGAACCCAACGTCTTAAGCTTTTGTAGTTCTATTTTAACCAAGAGTGCTATATGAGGGTGCATCTTCCTTAATTTCTGCTTAACTGGTTTGGCATTAGGATATACTGTAAGTGATGTACAACCACTTTTGGATCAAGGCCTAGAATATCTGTGTATGACCACACAATGTTAGCTCTTCTCTCTTTGAGGAATGTTGCTAGGTTCTTCTGTTCTTCATCCAAAAAGGATTCAACATAAAAATTGATCTTGGGTGCTTCTTCTATTCCCACATTTCCTGGAGTAGCCTTTTCTGCTAGTACCAATGACTTCTCTAGATGCACTAAACTTAGGGGGGAATTGAATCCCTCATCCTTGGGCACCTTAGAGAGGTTTTCACCATCAGATGCATCCTTTGTTTTTACTATTGTGGGACTAGAGAGTGCCACCAAGTGGTTTTCACTCAAATATCTACATGTTAGTTGCATTTCATTTATTTTGTGACAAAAGGATTCAATTTTTTCCCCATAGTATGCCCCTATATCGAGCTCTATGTTGAGGCTTGCTTTGTGATCTGCCCATGATAAGTTGTCTCAAAGTCCCATGAATTTTGAGATCGCTTCATCATTTTTGAATAAACCTAGAATTGGTGATACTTGTTGGTCCATGTCAATGAGTTGCGGGTATACTAGGCATATTTCAGTTGGTTGGTCATTTGAGACAAAGGATGTTATGGATAACATAAAGAGGGTGTTGTTCTCAAATAGGTTAGCAACATCAAGGGGAAAGTCATCTAAGGTTGTATCACATGATGTAGGTGACCAAGAGGAAGCCTCAACTCATTTAGTAGAAATACTTTTTTGAATAAGTGTGACCTTGCTAGTAGTACAACCTAAGCCAAGATTCTTTATTCGTTTCTCAGAAACGATGGGTTCTAGCAAACCATTGTCATTCTACCCTATCTTCTTATTTTTGTTATATCCCATGCTCTGCATTAGCTATAGGACTTTGTTGTCATCTTCCATGGGAAGAACATGAACAAGTTGTTCATCTTGATAGAGGAGTTTAGATATATCTTCCTCATTGACATCTTTTTGATTTAGATCTCCCCATTTGGTGAAGGTAGTAGCTGCCATCTTGATTGTTTCTGGTTCTTTGGTGCTAGATGTAGGTTTCTCGTGAGATTGAGGGGAAATAGGTAACTCTCCTAAGACAAAGGAATCTTTCAATAGTTTATAGTTTCCACAACCATCATCTTGGATCACTACTTTGACATTGGTATGTATACCTTGGAATTTATCCTATTCTGTGCATAAAATAACTCAAAATACAAAAAAAATACCAAGGACACCTCAAGATTAGCCAAAAGAGTGATATAACGAAAAGAAAAATGAATAAAATGAAATACAAACAGTTTCACCTTCCTTGCTATTGATATCTCTTTGATTGGCCCTTGTTTGGAATGATTTGTGTGCTCCTTAGATGATTGCTTGAGTGACTAAATGCAAGATTCAATGTGCAAGATGATTAAAAGAGATGGCTAGATGATGGCAAAGGATTGAAAGTGCAAATTAGCAGCATGTAGTTATCAAATGGCTAAGTGTTGAAAATGCCCTTGAGGAGGGG